>JAQZBX010094472.1:0-12028 GCA_029593785.1 Cabassous unicinctus | reverse complement strand
GCCCTCCTACCCGGGCCTGCGTCTTCCTCCAGATCCCGGGGCTCAGCGCTGCCCCAAGGGGGCCCGAGTGGGAGGGAGAGGGGCGCCTGGAGCAGAGGCTGCGTGGGCGGAGGATGTGCGTCACGGGGAGCGTGGGCAGGGGGAGGGAGGGGGCACGTGGAAACCTGGGGCCAGCGGCTGGCAGCCCAGGCTCCAAAATAACCAGAGGGGAGAGTGGGGGAGGGGCCGCCCCCGCAAACATCAGCGGGGGGGGCGGTGTTCAAGAAGCGCCCCCGGAGGGAGCCAGTCTAGGCGCGCCCTCTGGTTGCAGAATGGGGGATCGGAAGGAGGGAACTCTGCTCGTTCCTATCCCCCACCTCCGTGTTTGGTGTTTAATGGGATAAAGAGGGGAATCTTTACTGAAATCCCCCCTAACAGCGCATCTCTCCTCCCCTACCCCCACCCAGAGACGGAAAGGTCCCCTCACCCGGCCGGAATGTAGAATCGGCCCCCGCCCACGCCACCCACGCCCTGCTGGGCCCTGAGCCACTCAGAAGTGCGGAATGGCGGGGCGGAGCTGAGGCTTCTGACTATGGGGAACCTGGTTTCGGGCCTGACCGTTCTCCTCCTGCCACCCGCCTCTTTTCCCCGAGACCTAGGGCCGCTGGGCGGGGCCTTCAGGGCCCCCGCCTGTCCCCCCGCCCCGCGCCCTCCCAGCCGTGGGAGGGAATGAAATGGGAACCAGATGGGACTGGGAGAAACTAAGGGGTAGGAGGCGGTGGGTTGAGGAGGGGGCCTGGCTCCTTGAAGGCGCGCCTCGCTCCCGCTTTTCGGTAGGAAGCCACGTCGGACGCTCTGGCATCCGAAAGCAATTCCATTTGACTCTCCCCAGCAAGGCCACCCAGCAGACGTCCGCAGATGAGATCTCTTCCCTGTCCTAGCTTTGCCACACAGAATTCCCAAAGAGCAGGTCCCACACCTCAGCAAATAGGATGCGAGAATAGAGAAAGGCGGGTGGTTCCCGCCCCATGCCTGACCCACGCGCTCACAACCCCTGATGCGTCTAAACACGCACCTAAGCGGTGGCCCTCAGGATAACCCGCCCATTTCAGTTCCCCAAACTTCCGCCACGACTCGAGGCAGGGATGGAGGAGGCCTCGGTTTGGAGGGCAGCCTCCCCAAATCACTCCTTTTGAGGCTGAGGAAGGGCGCCGGCATATCTAAAGGAGTCACGCTCCCAGACTTGCCCCATGGCAGTCAGATGCTCGCACACGCAAAGCTGCGCGCCCGGAGCGTCGCCAACTTTTCCGACTCTCTTAACATTCACTTGTACAGCACCGCGAGGCCGGAGTGTGGGCAGCGGGCGTCCGCGTAGTTGTTTCAGCCTGTGTGCACGGCCGTGCGCTTCTCTGTCTTTGTGTACCTGTGCGTGGTTGTGAAACCCCGCTCTCAGCTCGGAGTGTGTGTGGGGGGAGTAGGAATGTGGCCGGCGGGGCGCTCACGTGGGAACGTGGGCGCGGAGAGGGCCGGCTGTGCATCCGGCGTGGGCGGCACGAGGCGACCTCTCCCCGCCCGCTGGGTCCCCAAGCCCGTCCTTCACAGCCCGTCCTCGGTCACCTCGGTCCCCAACTCGGCGCCCCGGCTCCGAGTCCCCGCCCCCGCCTTAGTGTTCCGCCACCCCTCCCCCCCCGTCTCCGCCTCCCTGGGCCTCTCCGCCGCGGCGTCTCCGCGGCCGAGAGGCCCCGGCGCCCGCCTCCCGCCCCCGGCTCCCGCCCCCGGCTCTCTACCCACGCCCTCCGCCCGCCAGCCCGCCAGCCAGCGCCGCGCCGGGCCTCGCTCCCCGTGCGTCCTGCGGAGGCGGAGGCGCGGAGAGGCGGCGAGCGCAGCCGGGGAGGGTGGGGGGGCAGAGGCACAGAGGCGCGGAGGCTCGAAGAGAGGAGACGTGGAGGGAGGGACGGAGCTTGGACAGCGGCGGACACGGCCTCGCGCGCCGGGAAGAGCGCAGCGCGCACTAGGCGCCGAGCGCCAAGCACCGAGAGGGGCAGCCCCGGTGGTCTCCGGCCGTCCATGCACAGAGCACCCTCCCCCACAGCCGAGCAGCCGCCGGGCGGAGGGGACAGCGCCCGCCGGACCCCGCAGCCCAGACTCAAGTTAGTGGGCAAAGGGAAGCGGCGGGGAGTGGAGATGGGTGGGGCCGGACTCTAATGGGGTCCGAAGAGCGGAGGTCGAAGGGAGGAAGAAGGACGGGGGTGGGGGGGTGGAGACTGATGGAAAACGGGGTGAGTCTTCGAATTAGGGGACCCTGGGAGCAGGCAGGGATTTGGGATAGGAAGGAGTTGGACCTAGTTCCCCCTCCTCATTTTACTCTGTGGGCATGAGCTGGCAGGGATCTGGAGCCATTGTGAGCCCCCTCCGCCGGCAGAGAACACGGGAGGCCCCAGGTGCCAGGGGAAGCCCGGGAGCTCAGGCTGGCAAAAGTGCCAGGGGAGGGCTGCTCAGCTGGCTCCGTCTGGCGTTGGCTCAGAGCGCGGGACCCTGGGTCTGGGAGAATCCGGCGCCTTTGAGCCAAGGAAGCATCAGCGGGACAAGCCGAGGATGCGATGTGTTAAGCGTCCCCATTTCTGTTTCTTTATTCACAGTGGGGGGGGGAGGGCTGCGGTGTGCAGCCCCTCCCGCCTTGAGTCGCTCCCCTACTCCCTTTGAATATGTGGGTGGAAAATGAGGGAGAGGAAAGCAGCCCTCGGGCGGTTTTCGCCCACAGACGCTACCACGGTAGGAGGGTGTGGGGGCAGAAGGGCCCCAGAACAATTGAGGCACCCCTTCCATACCCCTCCCCCATGTCTGAGCTGAAGGGGCAGGCGTACTGAGCAGGTGGAAAGGTCACTGCCAGGAGAGGGGCCAACTGTGGTGCATTGGGTGGCCTGGAAAGGAGGTCCTGGGAGTAGCAAGGGTTCCTTAAGAACACCTCAGGGGATAGGGGTTCTTGAAGAGAGAGGCACATAGGTCCAATTGGTTCACTAATGGGCCACACCTCCCTCCCTGCCACCTGGGCAGAATGCCATCAGGGTTTCAGCCAGCAGCGGCTCCAATATCCACTGGAGAAGAGGTGGTCCTATAAGTCACCTGAGAGTAGAATGTCATCTTGAATAGTGTTGAGATTGCTGGGGGTTGAGGATGGAAGATGAGGACTGTCCTGGGGGAGAAGGAGGTTCAGCAACTCCAGGGATGTGCTGGCTAGCCTCACAACTCAAGGTCTCCTGGCCCCAGGCCTGCAAGGTAAAGACTGAGGATAGGGGCTAAGAGTCGAACTTCCACAGAGACTGAGCACTGGCTCTGGGTGCTCCTGACCAGTCTGGGATGGCATTGGCATGGTCTGTATCTCTTAGCAGTGTCAGATTCTCTTGGTCTGTACTCAAGCCTGAGCAGTGGGCAGAGAGAGCATTCAAAAGAGAGGAAGAGATGGGAGATCAATTGCGCCTATGGGTTGGCACCCAGCAAGGGGGACTTGTACCAATGGCCTCACTCTCATGCACCTCCTTCTCAGGCCCAGTGCCCAAACCATGGCACTGCCTCGGACACTGGGGGAGCTGCAGCTGTACCGGGTCCTGCAGCGCGCCAACCTCCTTTCCTACTACGAGACCTTCATCCAGCAGGGAGGGGACGACGTGCAGCAGCTGTGCGAGGCGGGTGAGGAGGAGTTCCTGGAGATCATGGCCCTCGTGGGCATGGCCACCAAGCCCCTCCATGTCCGACGGCTGCAGAAGGCACTGAGAGAGTGGGCCACCAATCCGGGGCTCTTCAGCCAGCCAGTGCCTGCCGTGCCCGTCTCTAGCATCCCGCTCTTCAAGATCTCGGAGACCGCGGGTTCCCGGAAAGGGGGCATGAGCAATGGGCATGGCAGCCCAGGGGAGAAGGCGGGCTGTGCCCGCAGTTTTAGCCCTAAGAGCCCCCTGGAACTTGGGGAGAAGCTGTCGCCACTGCCAGGGGGACCTGGGGCAGGGGACCCCCGGATCTGGCCAGGCCGGAGCACTCCAGAGTCAGACATTGGGGCAGGAGGAGAAGAGGAGGCAGGCTCACCACCCTTCTCCCCACCTGCAGGGGGAGGAGTCCCTGAGGGGACTGGGGCTGGGGGTCTGGCAGCAGGTGGGACTGGGGGTGGCCCGGACCGACTGGAGCCAGAGATGGTACGCATGGTGGTGGAGAGTGTGGACAGGATCTTCCGGAGCTTCCCAAGGGGGGATGCTGGGGAGGTAACGTCTCTGCTGAAGCTGAATAAGAAGCTGGCGCGGAGTGTGGGGCATATCTTTGAGATGGACGATAATGATAGCCAGAAGGAAGAGGAGATCCGCAAGTACAGCATCATCTACGGCCGCTTTGATTCCAAACGGCGGGAGGGCAAACAGCTCAGCCTACACGAGGTGAGGACCTTAGCCTCCCAGGATTGCTCTCAGCTCCTAAGCCTCAACCCACTCACCTCCATGAATCTCGGTGCTCCCCAAGTCTATCTCTCTGCCCTTTTACCTGGATCCCCACCCCTAACTCCCTCCCCCCCACACCCCCAAGCCCAGCAGCTGCAGTGCTTCCATCCTTAAACTGAGGGGGAAGCAGAGATGCAGGCGGGAGCCCAGCTGTCCAGCTCAGTGTCACTCAGCAGCCAATAGGAGTGGAGGCCCCCAGCACTCCTCAGAAGCTCTGGGTGCTGACCTCTGTCCTTCTCTCTCAGAATGCTCCCAGATAGTGTAAAAACCAACCAGGCAGCTGATGGCTGGCCCTCCTTTGATGGTGAAAAGCTGTAAGGAGGCCTCGAAAGGCAATGAGGGGAGTTAGGTTTCTGACTGACTGGGCTGCCCCCTTTCCACAGCTGACCATCAACGAGGCCGCTGCCCAGTTCTGCATGAGGGACAACACGCTCTTACTGCGAAGGGTGGAGCTCTTCTCCCTGTCCCGCCAAGTAGCCCGTGAGAGCACCTACCTGTCCTCTTTGAAGGGTTCCAGGTAAGATCCCTTCCCCGGGTCTTTCCTACACTAGAGTCTTGCCAAGGAGCTGAATCATGTCCCAAGCTCCAGCCCAGGCATCTCCAAGCCTGCTTCCCACCCACCTGCACATCCTGCCCTTGGCCATGTCAGCTTATCTGACCACTCTTTCCATCCCTCTCAAATCTCCCTTGAACCCCGAGAACAAGACTCCTGCTTGGTCAGAGTCTTACCCATCATATGACCCTTCACCAGCCTCACTCTCCTTAATTCCTCTACATTTTTGCAGGCTCCACTCTGAAGAATTGGGAGGACCCCCACTGAAGAAGCTGAAACAAGAGGTAGGTTTTCCCGGGTGCCTGTGACAGGGACAGGACAGCCTTCCCTAATCCCCTCCCATGCCAGGGCCTCATTTTCCCTTTTGGGGCATCCACAGGTTGGAGAACAGAGTCACCCTGAAATCCAGCAGCCTCCCCCAGGTCCTGAGTCCTATGTACCTCCATACCGTCCCAGCCTGGAGGAAGACAGTGCCAGCCTGTCTGGGGAGAGTCTGGATGGCCACTTGCAGGGTGAGTGGGCACCAGAACATTTCTCTTCTCGCTGGGGGTGGGGTGGGGTGGGGAGGTGGGAGCCAGGAGGCAGCTGCCTGGAACAGGAGTGGGAGGCCTGGCTGGGTGGGGGTTGAGTTGGCTGCAGCCCCTTATCTGACCCGTGCCCATGCCCACAGCTGTGGGGCCATGCCCAAGGCTGACGCCGCCCCCTGCTGACCTGCCTCTGGCATTGCCAGCCCATGGGCTGTGGAGCCGCCACATCCTGCAGCAGACACTGATGGACGAGGGGCTGCGGCTCGCCCGCCTCGTCTCCCACGACCGCGTGGGCCGCCTCAGTCCCTGTGTGCCTGCGAAGCCACCTCTCGCAGGTGAGGCAGCCAGCAGTGCTGTCCCCGAGCACCCCAGCCACCCTGGCTCCACACAGCAGTCCTGGGTGTCCTGGGGCCAGGCGGGGAGGAAGAGGGATTTAGTAGCCAAAGGGCAGGAGGAGGATCAGGGGTCAGGCTGCAGCCAGACCAGGCTTGGGTTGAGGAGAGGAGAATCCTGCAGGGCTCTTCCCACTGGAGAGGGTCTGACTCTAAGACATCTGCAGAGAGAGCTGGAAGGAGCGGGGAGCAAAGAGTGGTGGATGAAAGGGAGCAGGAAGGAAGGTCACCGGTAAGGGAAGCTTGGCTAGACCCTCCACCCACGCAGGAGGGTGGAGCAGGCCAGGAGTTGTAGGGTGGGGTTGCCCAGCTTGGGTGTGGGGGAGCCCAAAGGGGATGCATTGTGTGTGGCTGGGGGAAGGGGCTGGGCCGAGGGCCGGGCAGCGGCTGGGCCGAGAGTGACGCAGCAGACAAAGCCACCAACCCTGGCTTGGTATTTTTAACTGTGCGTGGGTGGGAAGTGGGGGCGGGACTGGAAGGGGGCTCTTCTTGGGGGAGGAGCTGGGAGGCTGGCTTCCTGTGTTCCCTCTGATTATTTGCCTTCCTAGAAATTTGGGGGGCCATGGTAGGGTGGGTGGGGCCTGGGAAGGGGCCAGGGATGAGTGGGGGCAGCAGAGCCTGAGGAAGGGGGGAGGGGGAGAGGTCAGAGCCAAGCCACCCCCGCAGCTCCTGACAGAACCAGAAATTCCAGCAGAACGGAGGCGGGAGACACATAGACAGAGAGCTGCACACAGGCAGAAAGGGGAGGGGGCTGCACGTGCGTGGGTATGGGCCCCCTCCCCCATTCACATGCAGTGGACAGGAGGTAGTAAGTCAATAAAGCGAGCTCATCCTTCTCAGCTCTCTCCGCCCTGCTTCTGTTCCCAGCCACCTCTGCAGCTTCCACCCTACAGTCTCCTAACCTACTCCTCCTCCTTGCAGAGTTCGAGGAAGGTCTCCTGGATCGCTGCCCTGCCCCAGGACCCCATCCCGCCCTGGTCGAGGGTCGCCGAAGCAGCGTGAAGGTGGAGGCTGAGGCCAGCCGGCAGTGAGAGGCGGCCTGGTGTCCTCAGAGCCAGGATCCCAGACTTCTGGCTCACACTGATCCCCTACACTCGATCCCGAAATCTAGTCACAACCCTGGATCCTTCCGCTGCCCTTCTCCTGCCTCCCCACCTGCTCCATGGGCAAAGGACTATGGGGCTTCAAGCAATAACGAGCAGGAGCCTGGCGAGAGGACACAAGCCCAGAGCAAGGGGGCAAGGACTCTGCCTCCAGGGCATTCAGGGTTCTGCCCTCATTTACACAACACACTCCCATTCTCTCTAGGTTTGAACCAGTGGTGTGAGCAGTTGGACTCAGTTTGGACATGGGGGAAAAAGGGGACTTCTCTGGAAAGGTCCAGCATCTAAAAATGCAAATGTTCCCCCACCCCCCACCCCAAAACTGGGGGCTTGGGAACACTGGACCTGCTCCTTCTCCCCTCCCCTTCCCCATATTTGTGCTTCTAGTCTGTTTTGTTAATTTAACAAGTGCTGCACTTTGCCCATCCATCCCCATCTTTCCCCTAAGTCCTCAGCAGTTCTTTCCCTCCTGCCCTCTCTTTGAGGGGTTAGGGGTGGATGTGGGGTTCCCTTGAAGCTCCAGCCCCCTCGGGAGGCCTGGCTTGGTCCCAGGGTCTCCCCGAGCTGGGGGCTGGACCGCAGCACCTATCTGAGCAGTTATAGAGTGTCTTTCTTTTCAGATCGTGTACAGTAGATTATTTATTTTGTTATTTTGGAATAAAATTTATTTTATGGCTTAGGATCTATGACTCCCAAGATGGAGAAAGGGTGACATGGGATGGGGGCATGGAGGAAAGCTGGCGGTGGGCAGGGGAGTAGGGGGAGAGAAGCTATGGGTAGGGCCCCCTAGTCCTCTGGGAAAACCACATGCGTAGGTCTGAGTCCCAGACTCTGACCCCCTAGCTCCAGGAGGTGTTGAAAAGCCGAAGCTACAGCCATGGGCAGGTGTTCTGGTCAGACCCACCTGGGCAGGTATACTCAAAACTGAGAGGACATTTGGATTAGCATACGGCAGGGAAACCAGCACACTTGTTGGTGTCTTTAGTGCAGTGTCTTATGCTTCCAAATTTATATTGTTACATTTGTTCTGTGGCCATACGCCTAACAAGTTATATCTGTACGTTAACGTCTTGGCTACACACCCTTTGACGCAGCTATACGCGAAGAAAGGCGATCTTTGTATTTGTATACAATCTCATACATCAAAAGCCTCCATCTAACTGGCAGGAATTTGGGGTGGTTCAGGATTTTTTGTTTTTGTTTTTTAATCTGGATAGAATGCAAATCAGTAACCAAATGTACAGACCCCTGCCCTCCTCCCACCCAGGGTCCCCAAAACTGCCTCCCGTCCCCCCCAGGGCTGAACCTGGTCCCTCCGTTCCATCCCCAGCCTCTGGTGCAGAGGTGTGCACGTGTCTGTTTCTATGTGGGCGGAGAAGCCCTCTGCCCTGCCCTGTGCCCTGGCCCATCCTGGCCGGGCCAGCCCTGTCTTCCACAGGGAGCTTGTGTGTGTGTGCTGTGTGTGCAGGCAGGTTGGAGCATGTCTCACATTGGGGCCTGAACTTCCTTTCCTGTGCTTGAAGGGGGTAGCCAGGGGTATGTGTCTGTTGGGGTGGGAGGGAAGGACTGGATCTGCTCCACCCACAGTGCATTCTCCTGGCAAAAGCTTTTCCTCCTGACCAGGGTGGAGGTGGGGGTAGGAGGGCACCCTCCCCACCTGCTGCTTGTCGGGAGCATGGGCAGGTGTCCAGAGCAGGTCCGTGGGGGTAGAAGAGCTGTTTCTCTGGGCTCCCCCAGCTGAGATCACCAACTGGGGTTGGCCCTTATGTCCAAGTGGGACAATGAAATCCCCGACTGCCCATAGGGGGAGGGCTGGAGGAGGGACTGGACTCCCAAGGACCCTCCTCCTGGCTCCCTTTGCCCCTCCAGGAGCAGCTTGGTGAGGTCCTGTTCAGTGGGGGGCAGCAGGGGAGGGAGCATGTCTTCACCCACCCTGCAAGGAGGAAGGGGTAGAAGTAGTGGGGTAAGCATGGTGCCCACCCTTCTAGCTCCCACCCAGCAGCCACCCCCAGGCCCACACTCACCAGGTACTCTGAGGGAACCCTTCCACCTGCTGGCTAAGGCAGTTTTCTTCTGCCATGGTCACATCCGAGCAGAGTAGGGGCTCAGGGGTGGACCCAGCATGATCCTGCGGCTGGCACGGCATCAGGCCCCTAGCCAGGACCCAAAAAGGAGAAAAGGTGAGGGTGGGTTTGGCCGGGGAAGGAATGGGAAGGGCAGGGCCAGGGGCAGGCTTGACACTCACTGGGGATGAGGCTGGTCAAAGGACAGGTTTATCTGGCTCAGGCTGGGGGGCATCTGCAGGTGAGGTCTGGAAGCAGGACGGCGGGAACAGTCAGAGGGAAGAAGGCTGGGTGAAGGCAGGGGGTTGCAAAGTCAAAACCACTGAGTAAGGAAACAGTTCTGTCTCCTTGTCCCGATTTCACCACTCAGTAACTGCCTGGCCTTGGGAAAGCCATTTCCACGCCCAGCCAAGCCTCCCACTCCCCACCTCAATGCCTTGGCTAAGAGTTAATAAGCACATAGGGGTTGCTTGGAACAGAAATGTCTAGGCCATTTCAAGGCCAAAAACAGAGGAATAAGTTAAAAATCAAGGCAGCAGATCCATGGCATCAGATTTCAGGAGCAGGAAACTATTACTTTAATGTTAGCTCTTACTGTGGGCCAGGTACTGTGTTCAGCTTTATACATATTATTAACATGTTTAGCCTTCACAACAGCTCTATGAGGTAGGGATCATTATTATTATTATCTCCTAGTTCACATGTGATGGCACCAAAGGTTAACTAACTTGCACAAAGTCTGTCAGAGGCAGAGCTGAAATTCGAACCCAGGCAGTGTGGCTCTTAACCACGACCATCTCAGTGGAGTGGGCAGAAGAGACAAGGAAGCGTGTGTGCATTTGCTGCTCCTTTCTCATAGCAGGGCCGCTCCTAACACATGCAGATCCCCCTTGCAGATGGTCATCCCACCCCATCCCCCAGAGGCCAGGGGTTCCGACTTACTCCTGGAAGGCTGGCAATGCACTGACCGATTCTTCTGGGGAGAGGGCTTGATATGAGGGGATGGAGTGAGGGTGTGGTGGGTATACCTGGGGCCTGGGGAAAGAAAGCAGACCCCCTGATGCCAGCCCTTCTCCAAGAAAGGAACATTCTTTACTTCTGCCCTCAAGGCCAGCTCTCCCAGTTGCCCATGCTGAAAGCCCGTGTGCCCAGACCAGCCCTACTCCTGCGTCTTAAGCTCCTTACACCATGTCTGGGCTGAGCTGCATGTTCATGGAGGAATCAGGGGCCATTCCAAGATCATACATGGGCACCAGGGTAGGCATCTGAGTCTCCGGGGTGGGAAGTGGCTGGTCCCTGGGATGGTAGAGAGAGACACACGTCTGACCGAGGGCTGATGCCACCATCCCTTCCTGCAGCTAAGTAGCAGCCCTCAGGCCCCACTCCCCATTCACAGGCCATGCTCACCTTTCCACGGTCATCTTGATGGTAGCTGGGACATAACCCCTGCCATCCTTACCCATCTGTTCAGCTGTTGTGGGGAGAAAAGGAGAGCCATGGAGTGCTCTGGAGTTATGGAAGAAGGGATATGGAAACGATGGGCATGGCTGATGGGGATCCAGGAGAAGGGAATTAAGAAGATGGGGAAAGAAGTCAGGATGACCCACAGCAGGCAGAGAGGGGGGCGGCTGGGAGCAGGGAGGAGGCGGGAGACAGGACAGGATCAGCACTGCTTGCTACTCCAGCTCACGCTTGTAGTGGCTCCGGAAAGCCTCGTCCTTGGGTTTCTTGGGGTAGAGGTTTTTGAGCTGAGCAAGGTCCCGGATTCGGTCCCCCAGTGAGCGAATGGACAGGTCCTTGGCAGAGAACGGCTGGATGTTCTCTATCTGTGGGGAGCCTACAATAGAAAGGAAACCTTGGTCCCATTGTTCGGCCTTTCTTCCTTCCCCAGCGCCCACCTCAGGACCCACTCGCCATCTACCAAGGCAAGGGAGAGAGGTCCCCAGGGTGAGGCTCCTGAGGGAGGGAGACCCACCACTCTGCATTCCCACAGGCTCCCACTGAAGTGATGGCAGTCGGGACCACAGAAGGAAGAAGTTGGACGTAAGGGAGAACTTCCTGAACGTCAAGGATGGTATCAAGGAAGCCAGGGCATTTCCTTCCCAGAAGAATTCCCACAAGCCTTGGGTATAGAGACAGAAGACTGGCTGAGGTGACCTCACCGTCCTGGCCCCGGATGACGTGGGCAATGGTGATGCCTCCTATCTCTGAGTCGCTGAAGCGGAGGAGAAATGTCCCATCGGGCTCATTGAGAAGAAGGCTGGTGACGTATTGTTTGCTGATGAAGCCGATGATCAACCTGGCCAGGATGAAGGAGAGGATGGGGGTGGGAGCACTGAGGATGGAGAGGGAGCTGGAGGTACAGGTGCCCAGGCCACCTGGGGTAGGAACTCACCGGTCTGACCAGTAGCTCCGGAGACAGCGTTTGGTGAGGTCCAGGACACCATCGAACCACTGCCAAAAGGTGAAGCCCCGACCCAGGAGGATTTCCTGTTGGAGAACTGGAGTGAGCAGGGGAGGCAGGAGCTGGAGCCTGGCTAGGGCAGGCACCATGCGGTGAGTTGGGACCAAACTGGACCTCAGGCCCCACCCTCATGCTTCCTATGTGCCAGACACTATTTCAGGCCCTTTCTATATTAATTTATCTGATCTTACAAGCCTATGGAGGTAGGCACAGTAACCACCCCATCGTCGTACGGAAGCACAGAAAGGTCAAATGCCTTGCCCAGGTCCCCACAGCTGGTGGGAGGCAGATCCGGGATGGAGCCCCAGGCGGTCTGGCGCTGGAGCCCCTCCAACCACTAAGCCACACCACCTGCCTAACGAGGCCCGGCTGCGGTGGAGTCCAGAGGAAGGCAGCGGCTGGGTGTGAGTCGTGCTCCCTTTCCTGACACATCCTCTGGTCAATGTGGGCGTTTCTTCCTTTTTTTTTT
>JAQZBX010094471.1:0-12027 GCA_029593785.1 Cabassous unicinctus | reverse complement strand
AGGAAAGTCCCAACAGTGGCACCTACTTATTCAACATCCCTGGAGCAGGCTCTGGGTTATCCCAGGAAAGTGAAAAAAACCTCCAGTACCTTCAGTCTTTCAAGCACCTCAAAGAGGTTTGCTGATGCAGTCTCCAAAATCCCTCCATGATTAATCCCCTCTCCCTGAAATTACAACTGAAGCTGTAGGTCCCAGGGAGTGAGCCAGGCCAGCTCTGAACCTGGACATGCCCCCAGGCCTGTGCCCTCACTCAGCTCTTCACACCATAGTGCCTCAACCTGGAAACACAGGGAGCCTCAGTCAACCCTGAGCACAAGTGACAGGGAGGCCTGTGCTCTGACCTCCAAGGAGAGGCATCCATGTTGTCAAGGGACTGTCCATATACTGGGACATCCCTGGGCCTCTGACTCAAGAGAAAACTAGGAATGGCAGAGGTGCTTTCCTCCAAGAGAATAGACCAGCACCACAGGACTTGGATTTTATGACATATCTGCCACCTGGAGGAGTTTCAGTGTTATCATGAATTGTGTTCTTGTTTGTTTGGTTTTTTGTTTTCTTAGATTTCAGAAACACTGATTGAGAATTGGGAAATTGGAGGAGAGCCCTCATGAGCCAGAAACCACTTCCAGGCATAGTATATGGGCATGAAAGTTATTTTCATAGAAAAGAGACATGGTCCAAAAGCCTGAGAATTTGAGGTTTTTGTCCTATTTCCCCATCCCCTGTGTAACTGTGAGAAACACTGCTGTGTCAGATCACACAGTAATAAGCAGCCTCATCCTCAGGCTGGAGCCCAGAGATGAGCAAAAGCCCTGCATTGGCTGAGGCATCTTTGGCTTCAGAGAATCAGCTGGGGACCCCGAAGCCCTGGTCCTTAACTGAGTCCATGTGGTAGTACAACAGGTACTGGGGAAGGCTCCATGGCTTCTGCTGGTACCAGGCTATGACACCACTGCCAACAGTGATGTCACTGCTCAGGGTGCAGGTGAGTCTCACAGATGTTCATGGGGATTCAGAGAGGGAGGGTGGCTGAGTCAGCACAGGCTGGGAGAGGGAACCTGCAAACACAGTCGTGGGTGCTGGGGCAAGGACAAGGGTGAAGCTGCTGCAGGTGTGAATGAGAGATGCTGACACAGGCTGCGGTGGGGGGCTTCCATAGGTGTCTAAGGCCTGTCCCTACCTGTGCAGTGAGAGAGGAACACGACAAGGAGAGGAGCCCAGGCTATGTTGTACACAGCCTCTGTGGTCCCCAATGTCCCTGGTCTGCTCTTATTCCCTCCCTATTGGCCTCATCAAAGGAGGGGGCAGGTCATGCAAATTGAACACCAACTCCTCTCTGCCTCTTTTTTCCTGAGCTGACAGTTTTGTGGTTAGAGGAGGACAATGGTTAGAGCTACTCCTTGTGCCCCTTAGGGAGCCCCCAGGTGAAAGCAGCTACCGGGACACCACGTGCCTGTGAGCAGGAGACTCTGTCAGCCCAGGGAGGACCCAGCACTAGGCTCCCCTTTAGAGCACAAGGCTCAGCCCCAGGATAGCTGGCTTTGGGGACACACCCAACTATGGGAAACCTCCATGCAGTTCCCACAGTGCAGTTCCACTGCAGCCCCTGCTGGCCACAGTCAATCTTCGGTCTTCTTTGTGTTCCTATAGATTTCTGTTATCTGACTGTGTCACTGTCATGCAACAGTGATGGGAATTTCTGCATGGCCAGCGCTGTGACCAGCTCCAATGTAATGAGTGTTAATATGCTCCACATGTTTGGGACACTTGTAGTTTAAAGGAGAATTTTCAGCAAATAAAAATCAAATGTGAAAGTTGCTATAAGAGTAAAATGTTGTCTGAGAAACCCCCGTTACAACATTCAGGGAAGGTATCTTAAAAGAGGTATTCCTTAGCAATTGCAGAGAAGATACTATATCAATTCTAAAGGACAACAATGGGAGGTGTAAGGGGGTATGGGATTTTTCCTTTGGGAGTAATGAAAACATTCTAAAATTGACTGAGGTAATGACAGCACAACTCTGTGATGAAAATGGGAGCCACTGAGTGTACACTTTGAATGGATTGTACATAGAAAGCAAATGATTGTATAACACAGTGAATCCTGTGGTGGAAAATGGATTATAGTTAACAGAATAAATATGAGAACATTCTCTCATGAACTATAACAAATATATAATACTAATACAGGATGTTAATAATTGAGTGGATTTGTGGAAAATACAGCAAATGTAAGATATGGGCTATACTTAATAATAATATTTTGACAATGCTCTTTCACAGTTTGTAACAAATGTTTCATAACAATGCAAGGTGTTGGTGGTGGGATGATGTATGGGAATCCTGTTTGATGATATTCATGCTCGTTTTGCAAATTCACAACTTTTACTATACACATATTGTTTATGTATGTTCATGTATGAATGATATACCCCAATAATTTTTTTTTTGAAAAATGAGATATTAAGGAAAGAAATGTGGCTCAAGCAGCTGGGCTCCCGCCTACCACATAGAAGTTCCCAGATTTGGTTCCTGGTGCCTCCTAAAAAGATGAAGAGCAAAAGAGTGAGTGCAACAATGGGGGCGGGGGAAGAAATAAAAAAAAAGCATAAATCTTAAAAAAAAGAAAGAAGCGTTACTTAACCTGACTCTTGAAGGGTGAGTATAAGTGTTGTTCTTGAGAGAGAGAAATGTAGGAAGGGGTGTCCTAGATTCATCTTCCCAGATGAAGAAAGGA
The DNA here is from genome assembly GCA_029593785.1 of Cabassous unicinctus. Taxonomy (NCBI): domain Eukaryota; kingdom Metazoa; phylum Chordata; class Mammalia; order Cingulata; family Chlamyphoridae; genus Cabassous; species Cabassous unicinctus. Next base: position 9,290 of record JAQZBX010094471.1, on the reverse strand, counting down.
TATGTATTGATAGACAAAGATTTGGAAGGGCACAGTAAGTTGAAGAAACATGGAAATCCTTAAAAGGAGTAGGTGTTGCAGGAAGGAGCAGGGAGGTTTGTGGGAAAGAATTGCAGGCTTCAGGGGGTACAAGGGATCAATATATAGTGTAAAGGAAAACATGAGGAGGGGCACTGAGGAGAAAGACATTAATGAAAAGAAGCTTAGGAGATAAGATATATAGGAGAGTTGACCAACAAGACCTCTGCTGTGAGGAAGAGGGAAAGCTAGTTATGAATTTAAGAATTCTGTTTAGGAAAACTTTGATGTCATTTGGCTTCATGGGTTATTAGATAATTGGTTTGTTTCTCTCTTTTTTAAAACTTGTGGAGCATATGGGGAATCAGCTGAAAGTACAAAGCTAGGGTGGGTATATGGCAATGAAAGGCAAGGCTGTCTGTGACCGCTGGCAACAAATCAAGAACTGCTCTTCATGGGGCAGCCACATGAAAAGTGTAGTCACTGGCAGGGACGATGTTGAGTTAGAAGAGTCAAGGATTGAGGAATCCCATCATTTAGGAATGAGCATGATTACCTACTTTGATCATTTAAGGAATCCCCTGTCTCGTGTATCAATTTCATAATTATCACAGTGCATTGATTGCTGCTCTGCTTTGGGGTGCAGATGGAAAATAGGAGGCACAGTTGGGAGAGAACACCAATCCCTCTCCTGCCCAAAGTGAGGTTTGTGTGTGGACTGAAGACAGCGCAATGCCACAGGGAATGAGGATTGGTATATATGGTGAAGTGGGAGACAAGATGCTGGGCAGGAAATTGGGGGCCAAGGTTACCCATGGCTGATGTTGTGTCCAGACAACTCAGACTGTGGACATTATCAAGGAAAAATATTTGTGAATATATAAGAAATATTTTCTCTTTCCCTTGGTCTTCTCATTTCCTCCCTTCCTTACCTCCCTGCTTTCAATAATGGTCCATCATTATAATCATCATAATCAGTTCCCTAAAATCACTCTGGTCCTTTCCCTCTTTGGTTTAGTCCTACCCACCTCATTATAGCCCATTTTGCGTAAATTACATACTCTTGACTCTCCAAACCACACCAGCTGAAACATATAAGTGTGCTTACTACTCTCACTTTAGGTTTGTGAAGATCTTCCTCAATGGTGTCCATCATCATCCTCAACTTCTGTAAACCATTCCTATGTCTTACCCTCCCTGAAAAGTGATACTTCAAACTTTTCTTAGTGCCTCAGTAAAGTCCTCTGTCCTTACTCTAAACCGAGAAAATAAAAGCTATCAGAAACTGTTGACATCTTTATATTTGGTTTTCTTATTCAAGAGAGTAAAGGTCACTGATTTTATCAATTTTCTTTGATATTTCCCAGGGAGTTTTGCTATTGCTTTTATAATCATACTACACAAGTCTTGGAATGTTAACTCATAGCAATTTCACATTTTTGTTAACAAGATTAGAATATTGTAGCAGTTTGATAGTATTGATGAATTCCAAAAAGAAATATTAGATTATGTTTGTAAACTGGTCTTTTCTTCTGGGCATATTAGAGTGTATTGGATTCAGAGGTTTTAATTTTACTTGATTAAATAATGATTAAGGATTTGATTGGGCCACATCAGTGGGACATTGAATTCCCACCCCCTTAGTGGGCAAGGGCTCACAGAGAAACTGCACCACAGAGAAGGGATGTTGGAGTTTCAATGTTGGAGCCTGCAGAAGTAAGCACACAGAGGAGCAGAGCAGCTTATCCCAGAGAGAATTGCACCCTGGGGAGAGAGACAGAGCCATTCACCTGATAGTCTACAGCTGGCCTTGTGGAGAAAGCAGGGCAGCTGAGTCCAGGAAGAAACAAGTCCCAGGAAGAGAGGAACCCAGAAAGCCTGAAATCTTGGCAGATATTGGCAGCCATCTTGCTCCAACATGTGGCAACAGACTTTGGTGAGGGAAGTAACTTATGCTTTATGGCCTGGTAAGCTTCTATCCCAAATAAATACCCTTTATAAAGCCAACAGATTTCTGGTATTTTGGATCAGCATCCCTTTGATTGACTAATACAAATATTTTCATTATTTTAATGCCTTGAAAGATTAATAATAAATAGTAGTAGTAGTATTAAAATTATTATTGAAAGGATAAATACAAGAATATTGTTTTATAGATTCATTTATAACCAATGACTCTTTTTAAAATTAAATTAAATTCTCTTGAGAGTCTTGTGATACATGTCATCTCTTGATTAAAAAGTGGCACCTTCTCACTAAACTTAATGCCACTTGCTTTCATTATATACATTTTGTATTAATAAGAAATTCCAGAAAAATATAAACTAACATTTATCATGCAAGTTATGTTTGTCTTTCATTTTTAACCCTTTAGAGCAATGGTATATATATGTTTAAAATAGATATTTCATTAAGTTTTCAAGGAAGAATCCCTTTGTTCTGAATTTTGGGCATTTTTTTTTCAAATTTGGAAAGGAGAATTCTAGATAGCTGAGTTAACATCCACCAGGGAATCTGAAGAACCTATGATATCTCTTTTAAAAAAAATACATGATAAAGAAAAAGATACTGAAACTAAAAAGTGACACACTCAGGAAATATTGTAACATAGGTAATGTCCAAACTTCAAAGTACTTCTCAGAGAAAACAAACAAATTTACAAACTCCATAAGGTTATCTTCTATGTTCCCACCATAAGCCAGTGTTTAGGTAGAAGTGAGCTCTGATCACATGGAAGGGGCATACAAGATGCCAAGATGATGTCCTGAAAATGTAACACTTTGGGTAAGAAGAAGGTTAAAAATAATAGAGGGGAGATCTTTAGAAACCATATAGTAAGGTGTAAAAAATGAAGAAAGAGAAAATTAGAGTTCTTCCTGGCACAAGAAAAAACTTTCAATTAATGAAGAAATGATACATCTCTCCATCACAAGAAAAGAAAAAGTAATGAGGTACAGAACAGAAAAACAGTAGATCTAATATCACATCAAAATTCCTTTTAAAGAAAAAAATAGAGAAATCACTTGTTAACTTATTGAACAAAAAGGAAGAATGCAAAATATACAAAATAAGAAATAAGCAGATAATAACCTCTGAAAAATTTACATGTTCTATAATAATTTTGCAACTTATGTGAAAAAACCTAGATGAAATGCATACTTTTTACAAAGATACAGATGACTAAAATTGAACTTACTAAGGATAAAAGCCTTAAATACACTGATTGCCTTAAAATAAAATGGAGAAAATTATCATGGAATACCACAGAAAGGCACAGGACCCAGAGAGTTTCAAGGGAATATACTGCAAATATTTGAAGATGATGTGATTCTAATTTGTTTGCTTCATAATTTGTTCTAAAGAATTGAAAAATATGAATTTTTCCTAACTATTTAATTAATTGAGTGTAACACTGTGCATTCACTTGACAAAGACAGTACAAAAAGAGGACAATGACAGAACAATATCACTAAATTGATGCAACACTTCTAAAAAAATTATTAATAAATATAATCTAATAGTACATTGAGAAATTTACTACACCATGACCAAGTGGATTTATGCCAAGAAGGTAAGATCAGTCCAAGATTAGGAAATCCTTTAATATAATCCATTATATTCACAGATCAAAAGAAAAACATCATATTCTGGTCTCAATAGATGCTAAAAAAACACCTTTGACCAAATTTGACCCCTATTCCTAAAGAAAGCCACTTAGAAAAATAGAAATAGATGGAAACTTTCACAATATGGTATGCACACACTGACCCACACATATAGCATATTTATAAAACCAGCATCCTACATGATGAGGGCAATTTCCACTAAGATCCAGAAAGGGCATGCTGTCCATTCTATCCATTATTATTCAGCATTGTTTTGCAAGTATCAGTGCAATTGAACCAGGGAAATCAATATCTAAATGTATGCCTGGAAGGAACCAAAGGAGTAGACATGTTTAAAGACCCAAATGCATGGAATGGCCTCAGCTCCTCACCTGCTGGAGGCAAAAACAGAAATCTCCCCCTGAGCCATTGTTAGTCACAGATAATGACAGGGGAGCAATGGGCTGGGTAAGGAGAGCAGAGGGAGGTCTTGGACCATTTCCCCATGGGCCAAAGCACAGTGTAAGCTCTGAGACTGCCATTCATTCCATGTCTGCAGCAATAGTCACCCTGCTCAGGCTGCAACCCAAGGCACATCAATCATTACAATTATTGGGCTTCTGTATGGAAGCTGTTTGTGCCAGACAGCATCTGAATAGCTGCTCACTTCAGTGCAGCTTCCATGGCAGAAGATGGTGACATTCTGACCAATGGCACCAGACACTGCAGGCAGGTATGACCCTCAGTTGACAAACACCAAGGGAATGGGAACTCAGTCCTCCAACCACAAGGAACTGAATTCAACCAACAGCCTGAATGAGCAAGAAAGTGACTCTCCCCCAGAGCCTCCAGAAAGAAACAGCCCCACCAACACCTGGATTTTAGCCATCTGGGACCCATACCAGACTTCTGACCTACAGACTGTGAGGTAATAAATCCCTGTTGTTTGAACCGCTAAGTCTGTGGTCATTTGCTGAGGCAGAAATATAAAACTAATATACTAGGTCAAGGGAATATGGGATCTCTCTTTACTAGTTCTTATAACTGCATGGGAACTATAGTTATCTCAAAATTAAAAATTAAAAGCAAAAAGCATCTATCTCATAAACAAGTGAAAAACTCTAGGAAAGCATAGCACTTGTAAACAAGTCAGTATTTTGTTATAATGTTTCTTTTACTCAATTGAGGAGTGTGGACCTTTTATTATAGGAATTAAGTCACTTCAAATTATCACTATAACTTATATACTGGGCATAGTTCAGTTTCCTTCACTGATCATTTCTACTTCCATCTCAGCCTGGCTCTTGATCAATGATAACTGATTCATAAAGATTAAGGTAGTAGGTCTCCATCCAGGTGGGAGTGCATTACCAATCCCACTTTATGGATGCAAATTATTGGGGTCAGGGAGGTTAAAACTGTTATTCTAGATGAGCCTTCACTGGAGACTGTATTCCTTATTTGAAGTCTATGTGGGTCTCTCTCCCTAATTAAATGGGTGACAAGACTCTATTTCCCCAACACAGATGTTCTTACTGTTTGAAATGGGCTCTTCAGGGGCTCCCAGGACTTGATTAATAATACATTCTGGCTGTTGTTCTCCTTCAGGAAGATAAAGATGCCTCTTGAATGACCCTGGACCATGGGGCAGTCTCAAAGACCACAAGGTCAAGAGAAACACCAAACAAGTCAGATTGGCAACAAGTACAAACCAAGAGTTTTGGGGCTTTACCTCTAACTGCTGGTAGACCATGGTCCAGGGGTCATGGGTCCTGAGACTCGAGTCATCACTCTCACATGCTTTCAGGTTGATTCACTTGTCAAAATTTCTGATGCAGCCTCCACACACAGCCTTGCCTCAGCCCCCATGGGATGCACTGGTACAGCCACTTCCTTTTCCTGAATAGGTTGCCACTGTCCCGATATTTCATTTGTAGCCCAGGATAACCAGTTGCAGAGAAATGCAGGGATTTGGAAACCACAAAATGCATGATTATCTTCAATTACAAGTGATAGAGCCGCTTGCTATGGAATCTCATCTGTTTTGTTCAGGACCATCATCCTCCATTCCCATCTGACACTTTTCTGGCCCCTTTCACCTCTGAGCTTCTCTTCTTTTTGTTCCCCTTCATTTCTCCCTAATCTTCACTTGATCTGGTCAAATCTTTTTAAAGACCCTGTCTTTCCACTCAGTGAAGACTTAGCCTCTGAATCTCATCCCATTTCTGGCCTTGTCCCCCTCATCTTCACACTCCACTTAGGCCAAGACTGACCACTGGAGGGCAAGAATGACAGAGCTTGATTTAGAGGAAAGGTTTAAAGGTCCCCAAATGCAGGAGCAGGCTCTGATATTGAGACCCACATGCCAAAGGCTGATCATTAACCCATAGCATACACGAAGAGGCCAGCCATGGCACGGGGAGGGCACTGCCGGAAGCCGTGGTCAGCATGTTAAGTTCCAGCACCACGGCCAGGAATCAGGAGCCACCTGTGTTGTCAGAGCGCATCCAACATCCTGCTGACATCTCTGCCATTGTCATCTATTTTGTGGTGGTCATGGCTGTTGGACTCTTGGTATGTGGGAGCTGAAGTGGGGGAGCTCAGGGTGGGCACAAGGTATGGGGGGAAGGCATCTCTGAGAGGGAGAGGTGTGGTATGACAAAGCTGAGAAAATGTGATGGCTTACACAGATTTCCTTATATTTCTATCAGAGTCGTTTTGTGTGTGTGTGCAATAGATAATGCTTACACTGAAATGTATGAGTTAATTTATTCTCCTAACAATTTCATTGTTGAAAACAGGGCCAACACGGAAAACTTCAAACTCATTCTGTTCAACATCTCCACCACCTATCATGAATGAATAAATAATTTATCTTTAAATTCTCCTTTGTTTTACTTTCCTTAATTATTTGCTCACTTTTTAACTTAGTGAGGTAGATGCTTAATCCATTTACTTTCCTTCCTTCTTTTCAGTTAATAAGTATAAAGCTGAAAATTTTTCTTCCAAGCACAGTTTTAGCAGTGCTTCACCATGTTTGACTAAATAAAAGCAAAGAGAGAAATTGAGAAATATGATTTCTCAAGTTCCTTCCAGCTCAGGGTTTTTATGAAACCATGATTTTTGAAGTCCTTTGAATATTAATGCTATATCAAAGCTTCCAGGAAAATGTGTCTCTCTTTAGGAATGCTGAAAAAGTCACTTCTGTCAGCACCCTGTGCATCTGGGGTGTCATGGGTGCATCTGCTATAATTTGAACTTCTCGTGTCTTCCCTTCTGCTCAGGCCACACTGAGGACCAGCTGAGGCACTCTTGGAGGTTTCTTCCTTGCTGGTCGAGATGTAGCCTGGTTTCCTGTGAGTGACTCTGAGTTTTCTAGGACTAAATTTCTTGCATGTGTTTAAGTATGAATAAAGGAAACATTGGGAATGATCATAATTACTGATGTGCACTGGTTGCCTACTTGCTGGCATCACTTTTCCTAACTCCTGGACCCCAGGCCTCTGCTCTACAGTTTTGGTAAATTATACTTTATTACCAATTATGATGGCAAGTTTCATCTGGCATTTAAAGATCCCCAGCTCAGCTCTACCTCATATTCTTTTTCCCCATTCCTCATTAAGGATTTTGTGCCCTGGCTTCATTCAATGTACCCAGCACATTCCTTCTTTGTTCCCAATCCTGAGCTAATGATGTCCCTCTTGTTCGGGTTAGCCTCCCCTCTCTACTTTCCTCCCTTGACACCCTGCTCAAGCCCTTCTTCATCTGAGAAGCTTCCCCACTCACTCCAGCCCTCACCTGCACATTCAGTCCTTATATTCTGTGGATATCACTGGTAACAGATTCCATGTTCCCCTGTGGTGTTTCTAATGGTAATGCCTCTTTGGCTCTTGCCCAGTTGGTGTTTTTCTTGCTGGGTTTTGATATCTGGCCTCTTCCTTGTCTCACCATTTGTAGCATAGAGTGGGTCTTCTCCTCTTTACCTGTACAGTACCAGATGGTTGGCTAGACAGTGGGTGCTCAGTAAGTGCTTCATTCACAGAGCCACTGACTCATATAGTATGAAGGGAGTGGGTTTTGGGAAATCAACTGGCCAGGGTAATTTAAGAGGACAACCAACTACAAGATTGAAATGGATTTTTATTGGGATGTCCAATCAGACATGGCCTTCTTACAATGTTTTTTGTGAAACATTCATGGTTTAACCAGTCCCATACCTACAAATCAGTTTGACCCCATCCCCTTGCCCCAGATGTCTGACTAGAAAAGACTATTTTACAGAAGGCTGGAAAGTTGGGAGCAGAGAGCAGTATGCTTGAGGAATGGGCCCACAAAGGTTCTACAGCCCAGTTCTGTTCTCTTAAGAACTGTGCTCATCTGTGCCTACTCAAAAGTTCTCTTTTGATCTTTGAGACTTAAGACCAATAAGAAATGTGATGGAAATGGATTTGGATTAGAAAAGGGTCCAAAGGCTGGGAAATGGAAAGAACATCCTTTTTACTTAGGTTTTGGGTCTTTGAGGCTGTTTAAAGGTTCAGAGCCTGATAAGTAGGTCGGTAGTTCTTGGGCCAAGAACAGACTCAACTCAGAGAAAGGAGGAAGATGGACCCAAGTTTCCTTTAATGCAGAGGTAGGCAAGCTTTTTCTATAGAAGGCCTGATTGTACATATTTTAGACTTTGTGAGCCATAAGGTTTCTGTCACAAACACACAACTCTACTGTCAGTGCAAAAGTCACCTTTGACGATAATGTAAACTGATGGGTGTGCTGTGTTCCAATACAACTTTACTTATGAACACTGAAATTTGAATTTCATGTAATGTTCACATTTCACAGAATATCATTCTTCCTTTGATTGTTTCTAACTATTCAAAAAGTGGAAAACATTCTAAGTTGATGGACCATACCAAAATAGGCAATGGGCCAGATTTATTCCACAGGCTAGAGTTGGCTACTTCCTACTTTAAGGAGTAGTGATTGAAACAAACATCTCAATATTTCCATTTTCAAGAAGTCTGATTTGGGTCTTTCAACTCTGATTCTAGTCTGTTCCTTTGGATTCCAGATGGGTGCCTCTCTCTTGGCCAGTAACATTAGCAGTGGCCACTTTGTGGGATTGGCTGGGACAGAAGCAGCTTCAGGTATTGTCATTGCAGCATTTGAATGGAATGTGACATCACTTTTCCTTTAAATCACCCCCATATTCAAATATGTTTTCCTGGGAGACCATATAGTATAAACTCTTTGGTCTGATTTCTAAATTTACCTTCCCCTACTCCACTCCTTGTTTGACCTACAGGGCCTTCCCCAGGTGTCCCCATTCATCCTGGACCTCTCTAGTCATATTATTCCCCACCAATGAGTGTTTACTCGAGGAGTTATTACCACCAGGAATGCCATTTCTAACCAATTCAAGCCCTCTTTCACTTAACTTCCTTCACCATTTTAGCTCTCATTTTCTATCTCTCCTTCCTGAGCCATCACAATTGGTGTCCATATCTGAACTAGGCATGTGGAATTTAAAAATGAAAAGTCCATGGTCCCTTCTTTTGGGGGAGTTTTTCATTCCAGTGGGAGAGACAGGCATGCATTCAATATAGTATAGAACATGCAAGGACAGGAGCATAGGCAGAGTATTGAGGATGTGCACAGGAGGGACAGCCATCC
>JAQZBX010094470.1:0-12024 GCA_029593785.1 Cabassous unicinctus | reverse complement strand
CCCATTTTTTGGAGTGTTTTAATCAAGAAAGCATGCTGTATTTTGTCACATACCTTTTCTGCATCAATAGAGAGGATCATGTGATTTTTCTTCTTAAATTTGTTGAAGTGTTTATTACACTAATTGCTTTTCTTGTATTGAAACACCCTTGCATACCTGGGATAAAACCCAATTGATCATGCTGTGTAATTCGTTTAATGTGCTTTTGGCTTTGGTTTGCACCTATTTTTTTTGAGGATTTTTGCATCTATATTCACTAGAAGAATTGGTATATAATTTTCTTTTTTCATATTATCTTTATCTGACTTTGGTATTAGGTTGATGTTGGCCTCATAGAATGAGGGAGGAAGTGTTCCCTTCTCTTCAATTTTTTGGAAGAATTTGAACAGGATTGGTGTTAATTCTTCTTGGAATATTGGTGAAATTCACTAGTGAAGCCATCTTGTACTGAGCTTTTCTTTGTTTGGAGGTTTTGATTATTGATTCATTTCCCTTAAATTGTTATTGGTCTGTTGTTATCTTCTATTGCTTCCTTTTTTCATATAATTTTTTCTTTATTTTTAGAGGAAGTTTAGATTACATGCATATTACATAAAAAATATAGGGGATTCCCATATACCCCCACACCCTCCCCCTCCCACACCTTCCCCCATTAACAACATCTTTCATTAGTGTGGTACTTTTTTTACAATTGATGAACACATATCTAAGCATTGCTACTAACCATGGCCTATAGTTTATATTATGTTTTGTACTTTGCCCCGCACAATTTTATAGGTTTTGACAGAATGTATAATGCCTGTTATCCTTCATTGTAATATCATGCACAATGATTCCAATGTCTCAAAAATGCCCCATTGTTACACCTATTGTTCCCTCTCCCTCCCCTCAGAACCTCTGGTGACCACTGTCTTTATATCAATGTTACATGTTCTTCCATTACTAGAATAATAATAAGTCTACCTTAGTCCATAGGTGCATTCCCCCCTTATGTTTGTTTGTTCCTCTATCTGGAGGATTTTGGGATGGTGATGCCCTCTCTGCTTCCAATTGAGAGGGAGCTTAGATTCCATGGGACAGATGGATGGAACTGTCTTGCTTGCAGTTGAAGATACCTTGAGTCAGTGTAGGCAATTGGTGTGTTTCTAGGAGTTTGTCCATTTTGTCAATGTTATCTAATTTGTTGGTATAAAGTTGCTCATAGTATTTTCTTATAATCATCTTTATTTATGTAGGGTTGGTATTAATGCCCCCCTTTCATTTCTGATTTTAGGTATTTATGTCCTCTCTCTTTTTTTCTTTGTCTAGCTAAAGGTTTGTCAGTTTTATTCATCTTTTCAAAGAACTAACTTTTGATTTTGTTTGTTCTCTATTTTTTAATTATTTATTTTATTTATCTCCACTCTAGTCTTTGTTATTTCTTTCTTTCTGTTAACTTTGTTTTTAGTTTACCCTTATTTTTATAGATTCTTCAGTTACAAGGTTAGGTCTCTGGTTTAGATCTTTCTTCCTTTTTAAGATAAGCATTTAAAACTGCAAATTTCCCTCTGATACTATTTCTTTGAATATTTCTTCTGCCCTTTTCTCTCTTTCTTCTCCTTCTGGGACTCCCATAATGCATATATTGGTATGTTTGATGGTCTGCTAGGCTCTATTCACTTTTTTCATTACTTTTGTTTCTGCTTCTCAGCCTAACTCATTTCAATTGTCTTGTCTTTGAGTTTACTGATTCTTTCTTCTGCCAGCTCCACTCTGCTGTTGAAAGGCTCTAGAGAATTTTTCTTTTCAGTTATTATGGTCCTCGACTCAAGTATTTATGTTTGGTTCCTTTTTAAATTTCTGTCTCTTTATTGAGCTTCTCATAATGTTAATTCACCATTTTCCTGATATCTTTAACTATTTCTCTGTGTTTTCTTTTATGTCCTTGAGATAAAAGGAAATTTTTAAAGGTCTTTCTCCAGTATTTCCAAATTCTGATCTCTTCATTTGTGGTCTGGATTTTTATCTTTTTCCTTTGGATGTCCATCATTTCCTGTTTCTTTGTTTGTCTTTTAATATTTTGCTGCACCCTGTACATTATAATATTTTAAAGTGTTAACTGGGATTTAGTGCCTGAATGGTCTATTCCTTAATTTTGTATATGGCTAGTTATATGACAGAATTTTCAGTGAGTGCCTGGCACTAACAAAAGAAATAACCCAAAGCAAAACTGCGTTTCACAATCTTTGCGAATTGGGTTTGCCTTGGCTGGTGTTCTCTTTGACAATTTAGCTCTCCTATTAAGAAGATCACCCAGAGGCTAGAGTGATGTGGAAGGTCTTCTCCATCTTTTCTCAGCATGTGTCTTATCCTGGGATTTTGCTTTCTACTGGCCTCAGTAATTCTATTTACATGAATTCCCATGTCCCCTCTATACTATGTGAAATAGTCTTTCTTTCCTTCCCTTGTATTTTCTAAAACCTGGTAATCCTTTTTCCAAACCACATTGACTTCATTGCTTCTTACACTGATTTAGCTGTTTACAATATTCTTCTGCTTCAGGCAAGTTCTGGGAAGATGAGCCAGAGACAAATTTCCTGGTTCAGTCTGTCAGGCTGCCATCTGATAGACTGGCACATATAGGCACCCAAATATGTAGATAGGGATTACCCTGCTCCCTCTGGAATAGGGACATGGACCCACATTGGGAGTGCAGGCTATCTCCACGTTGCACTGGGGAGGTGAGGAGAAGGGACTAGCAAGGGTACCACAGATTCTACCATTTTAAAGCTTTGTTTTATTAGTTCAGCCTTCGTCTAGTAACTATAACCCTTTAACTTTTTTCTGGGTTTTAAGGAAGAGAGTTCTACCAGCTTTTCCTAGTTATTGAAAGAATCTGTGGGTGAATGGCCTGCTGGAGCATCTTATACCACCATCTTGGTCGACCAGACTCAACCTCTGTTCATGTAATTTGAGAGTTTAATTTTCAAATGAATTGTCTTGTTTAACTTAATTGCTAAATCTTTAGAGTCATATTAAGCAAATCTTAATTAAAATCAAAGACCATTTGAGAACTAGAGAGAAGTGTTTGTATGTATGTATACCCCAAGTATTTTAATAGAAACTAATATGCTGACTTTTCCATTTAGTGGCTAATGTGTTTCTGTAAGTTTATCTTAATAGCTGAAATAGTTAACCTATTATGAAGAACTGTTCTATCCCATTCAGCAGTGAATATAGGCAATTGGAGAATGGTTGTACATCTTCTAAAATAAATCGTTTAATAATAATGATAATAGTGAAGTCACTGTCCCTCTTCTGATCCTTTAGTTTCCAAAGAGATGGTCATTATATGTAATTCATACATCCCTCAACACATATTTATGAGGCATCTGCTCTGGTCTGGCTATTGGGAAAGTAAAGACATGTTCTCTACCCCTTTAAGGCATCCTAACTGATGATAGAAATGGTTGTTACATGCAAATTGACAATTTAGTAAAAAATATATTATGGAACATAGGAAAGTGATCAAATAAATGGTACTCATACATTTATTTACATAAAGTTATTGAGTGCAAGAAGGTGTCCTAGATACTGGGGACACAACAGCAAATAAAACATAGTTCTTGTCCCCCAGTGGCTTATGGTCTAATAGAGTAATCATAAAATGGTTAAAAAATATATTTTTGGCAGAAGGTATATTGGCATCTGTGCTAATTGTTGCAAAGTGAGAAAAGTTAAAAAAATTGTTCTATCCATGCCAAGCAGAATGTGCTGAGGTAGGAAACCAGTGCTTTTGAAAATGTCTCTGAACCCAGTGATTATTTACTGGACTCGCCCCCTTTGAGCTGGGTTATCGTCATATGATAAATGGGGCCAGCCCTTCTGTCAAGGAATATCATGAAGGGGTCATATTTTCCCCATAGCTTTGGCAAATTTTTAGCAAACCACCTTCCTGAATACTATAAAAACAACAATGAGCTGGTACATGGCATATTATTACCTGCTATATGGCAACACTCTTTTCATGCATTTTTACTTAAACTCATGCCAGGTTCTCCTTTTCATAGGCTAAAGCTCCACAGGAGGTACCACAATATTTTTGCTGTGTAGTCCAAAAGGTTTCCTTCCATCTTGAAATCATTGAATCATTTTTACCTTAGAGTTATAAAGGATAAAGCAAAAGATTCTTGTCAATTAAGCTAGAGATCAGTCATGTAAGTGGGCTTGCCCTTGTAACCTAACACCCAGACTTTTAAACTATAGCATCAAGATTCACCAGGGTTTCCTAAGGAACTCCTTGGAAAAAAGCCTTGGCTGCAATACACTGACATTCTGGGGCATGAGAACCAATGCTATTGAAGACTGAATTGCTGCAATTGGAGGTCATATCAGTGAATCAAGATTCAATGTGGGGGGTGGGGCGGATGTGGCTCAAATGGGTTGGGCGTCTGTCTCTCATAAGGAGGGACCTGGGTTCGATCCCCAGGACCTCCTGGTAAAATAAAGAAAAATATAGAAGGCACGCGGGCTGCCAGGCCCTGCGAGTGGGTGAGCCACCAGGCCCTGTGTGTGGGTGTGCCGCCAGGCCTCGCTGAGCCACGCAGCAAGATGATGACAGAAGAGGAGAGTGACACAAAGGAAGAGCCAAGACAAGATGTGCCGAAAAACCAGGAACTACAGTGGCACAGTTGGCAGAACGCCTTTCTCCCACATTGGAGTTTCCCAGGATTGAATCCCGGTGGAGACAGGAGGAGAATGATGAGAAGAGAGGGCAGGAAACAGACATAGAGAATTGCTCAGTGAATGGACACAAAACAGCAAAAACGGGGGGTTAAAAATGGATAAAAAGTAAAATAAATAAATAAATCTTAAAGAAAAAAGATTCAACATGGTCCTTGTTACTAACCATCTCTGTGCCTTCTTGCAGATCTCATCTATTACTTCTAAACAGTGGAACAGCTATGATAATGAGTTAGAAAAGGGTAACAAATGAAAAATCACTTACTTCTGAGTCAACTGTTCCTGAAATATTACAAGAGCAATAATATCACTACCTCTTTTCTTGCTCTAACTCACTGCCCTCAGAATGAGCTTTCTTACTTTCAAATATGTTTGTCAGACTGGTAAAATTTTCAAAGACTCATTAATCCATCTTCATGGGCAATAAAGTCCAAATTTTTTATCATGGCACATGAAGTCTATTATGCCAACCTCTCTGGCCATAACTCTCACTATCCCATTCCTTGTACCACAAGCTCCATCTGCCTCTATCCCACTCTATTAGATCAAATGCTCCTTAAGGGGAATATTTTTCTTAGGTGCCTTTGAAATACCGTCCCCCACATTGTACTACAACTTAGTTTTCACTCAGTAAACGTTTATTGAATGAATTAATGAATGCCTTGAAATAGTGTTGATTGAAAGGACTTAACATAAAGGGATGTCTATATGGTAAAGAAGAAAGGATTTCTGGATCTTTTTGTGTAAGCAAAACTCTGACAGAGAAAATATAAAGGTCATATTAGAGTACAGAGTATTCTAAGGCAAAACTTGGATCTTTGAGAAAGATTTGAAAATGAGGTATCATAAACCAGAGAAAATAGACCATAATAGACCTATTTTTCTTCTAGTACATGAATCTTCTTGTGTTGAAAGAAAAGAACAGATAAAATTGAAGGGATAATGGTTTGGGAAAATAGTGAAAATAATTGCTTTGTATTACTAAGATAGTAAGAAGAAATGATCAGTTTGCAATTGGAGCTCAGCTCGAGGCTTATTCCTTTACACAATGCAAGTGTTTCTGATGCAATTATGGCAGGACACCCAGAAGTGATGTTCTCGCCATTAAAGACCCCATAACTGTGACAGAGAAATCAAAATCACACCTTTAAGTACTACAGTGAAATGAGATTGGCAAACTAAAGCAGGAACGAACTCCATGAGAAGAGAAAGGAAACTGGTATTTTGTCCTCAAATATTGACAAGTTAAGCCACTGGTAAGTTGTGCCAAGAGCCACGAAAAAGATATTGCCCCTCCCTCTGTGGCTCCTGCATTCTAACACCAAAACAAGTGGTCAAGCTTTCAAGGTGAGGTCTTTTAATTCTACCTTGAAGTTTTTATTCTACCCTTCTTTTTCTTTTGCTTGCACTATTTGTGCATGCACACTAACCTGCTACCTAAACTGAAGCTCTTCATAGGGGGCATGAATCTTCAGATGTAGAAGGATACCCTATATATAGAGAGGAGGTGAGATTAGTGGAAGGAGGAAGGAGAGAAGAATTGATTTGGGTTTCATATGAAAGGACTGAAGAATAAGAGTGACACTATTAATCCTGATTTTCAGTTCAGCATCAAATATTCATAGCACATATTTTGCGCTGTACACTCTCTGTGTGCTGGGGGTAGGGATGAGCACTGTAGAGCTCAGCACTGAAGCAGCTTCCTGTAGTGTCAGTGCTATGAAGCAGGCATGTCACCTAATGTCCATGGAGTTACCTATGTTCTAGAACAATCCACCATTAGACCATGGTATAAAGAATTTGAGAAATAGGTAGTTACATATCACTTAACAAATGCATCATTTATAAATAAGCAAGGATGCAATTAAATTCAATAAAGAGTCACTTACCTACTACTTTTGCAAGTCCAAAGCTAGATGCTAAAGATGCAGGGATGTGAAGAGATGACTGAGATATTTCCTGCCTTCATGGTGCTCATGGCCTTTTTCTTTTATTACAAAGAGATTGTCATTAAGTAACTCAACAAGAATTTATTGAGCACCTACTTTTGTAAGCTCTAGGGATTCAGCAGTGAACAAAGCAGACAAAAACATCTTGGCCTCATTCTACTAGGAAGAGATGAGCAAATAAAGAAGTATATTATATAGGGTGTCACTTGGTGACATATGGAGAAAAATAAAGTAGCAATGACGGATGGGAAGTGCATGGAAGTTGCTTCACTGCTCCAGAACTCTATGTAGATTAGAAACCTGAAGGGTCCTGACCTTCATGTGGTAATTATTGCTACATGTTGATCTTGAAGGGAATAGTAAAGATGAGGCTGGGAATGTTGACAAGGAAGGGAGCGGTCATATTCGGAGCAAATTCTAGGGCCTTTCACTCCTGCCAACAGGAATGTGGATGTCTGAGACTGGGCAGTCTTAAGTAGGATATAAGAAGCTCCTGGACATCTTCTGGACTTCTGCTATGGAGTTAGGGGGATCCTTGGGAGGAATGTTCTGATCCAGACCTCACCCTGAGGTGAAGGGCTCAAGGTCAAGTTCAAAAGATGTGGAAGATAGGCTAATGGAAGAAAACACACTGCTAAGACATTGCCATTGTTTGTGAGTGTATTCAATTCCAAATTTTCAAGCTTCAAATAAGAGATCTTCAAATTTAAATGTGGTCTTTAATTGAAGCAAGAGCTGAATTACAGTACCCTAAAATCCTCTTGGAGAGCAAACTCAAGGGCTGGCTACTGCTAAACTCCCAGGAGTTCTTGGCTGACAGTGAAAATAAGTGTGCATAAAATTGATGGAGAACTTTCATATATTGCTTTTTTGTGCAAGAAATTTATTACTAAAGTTGCATCAACAAAACCCATAATTTATGCTTTCTATCTAGTCTTTGTACACGCCAAGCCCATCATTTTGGAAATAAGTCTTAGTAATCAGGTAGGTGAAATCAGAAATTTCATTCTCTATCAAAGCTCCACAGAGTTGACAAGTTGGGTAGAGAAATGAGACTTGTAACCACATAACTAAAAAGCAAGATATTGCTAGTGTCAGGATATTCTTTTCAGCAGCTGCAGTTCTTGGGTCCCTTGAGAAACTTCAAGAGAGTCAAATATCAATGTGCTTTGCTTTAGATTGGGATATTTATTACTTTTATGAAGCTGTATAGGAATAAAGCTGTAATTCCCAAAGCTGTCAAAAGAAAAATCAGGTGACAACTCAAGACTGCCTCAGTGATGCAAAGTTTTGACCAAGTTTATGGAGATCCAAGACACTGTATTTCCTCCATTTCTCAAGCTTTTGCCACTTTCACGTTCCCACGTAACACACCACCATAATCCCCCCATTATCAGTAAAAATGGCATGAATTTATATAACACTACAACTTTAAAAGCCCTTAGTTGAGAAATGTTTGTTGTCTGCTCATCAGCACCTGGCTTCTAGCTGTTCTCTATGAATCAGCACTGTAGTTTACTGGGCCTTCTAGACCCTTTGTCACTTGTATACCTTATCTATGTGCAGAGTAATTGCATAATTAGAGAGAACATACATATAACTAGAAAAATAGTGAAAATCATTGTAAACAAAAGGAAGGTAGGTTATCAGGGAATGGCTTGCCTTACTGGTTAAGGAAATGCAGGAAAGAAGGGTATGGTATTGCTTACTCCAAGACCAAATGATTTCAAAGCTCGAGTGCTATGTGAGGTGTCTGAAATTCTTCTCCAGTTCAGATTGAAATGCCACTAACTAGATGGTTTTGCCTCGTGCTTAATGACAGATGCACACCTCTTTTCCAGGGATGATGTGGCAGTGATACCTCTTTTAGGAGCATTAGGCATTTATCACGCAGAAATGGGAGAGTCAAGGTGGGGATGGGGACAAGATTTGGGGGAGGCTGGTGAACTCATGCCAGACAGCAGTGTTCTGAAAAGAAGCTTAGATGTGGGAAGGGACAAATTGTGTCAGGAAACAGTGATTCGATCAGTTAGCCTAGAGTGAAAGTTTCAAATGGCGGAACAGTTAAAAATGAAACTGGAAAAGTAAATTAGGACCAGATTGCATGGATCTTTGAATGCCAGGTTTTAAACTAGATCTAAGATTTTCAGTTACAGTGATCAATGACAACCTGATTCTTGAGCCTTATTTTTCACGACACAGTAAATAACATTTTTCCACACAAAAGCTACCACTAGAAATCACTTTGAATACTAGACAACATTGACCTCAGAAATCCCTATTCTTTTGAAATCGTCTTCAATATTTTCAGATATATATTCTCTAGACTAACCAACTATGATGTCTTTCTATGTGTCATTACTACTGGTGTATTCAAAACATTTCCCACCACATTAATGCCCTTCCATTTGTAGTTCACGAGAATTCCCCTAGAAAATACATACATAAATGTTTTAGAGTAAGATTGGAAAACAAACTTCTTATTTCCAAAGGGTAACTAGGCCATTCCATCATTAATTCTTCCCCTTAAGATGAAATAATTTAACTGTCAGGAGTACTATTAATTGACGAGCACACAGTGAAAGAATGTGTTATCCGCTCTTTGAGCTAATTTGTATTGATCCTGAAAAAATGTCAGTGGAAACTGCTGTTGTAAAACCATCTCCCTCAAACTGCTGATGAATTTTATGTCAAGACTTCTAAAGATGATCTCTTTAAGAATGAAACATAAAATTCAGCAACTTTTAAATGGAAAGGTTCTCTTTTGAAAAATCATGTGTATCACAATGGCCTGAGTTAGTCCAAGAATGTCTTTATGCATAATGAACTCGAAGTCAGAAAAAGAGAATCTCTGTGATTTTTTTTTTTAATTCAAGAAGGACCATATAAATGTTCATATAGGCTGGGCTTTGCACTTCTAGCTGAGTGTTGAGTAGGTGAAAAACTCTGATACTCAATGACTTTGCCTATAAAAAAGTGGGGATAATAATGAATGCATAACCTGTATATGCCACCCTTCATGAGATTAAAAATATATATGTATATCAGCACTGTGTAAACTTTCATGTGTTATGCATATGTATGGCATTATTATTATGACTTGCCATATCTCTAAAGGCTCTATGAAATACAATGTATAATATATAACTATATAAATCACTTATTTCTCATATTATTCTTGATATTATAAAGATATTCTTCTAGACTTTATTCTAAAAGTTTTTTGAATTTTGCTTTTAATATCAGTCTGTTTAATACACCTGGAACTGATTTTTTTTATTATTGTGGGTAAAAATCAAATTTTACACAATACAAATCAATATTTGTAAAATAATATATAAATATATATGCATATATATGCATTTGCTTACATAAATGTTATTTTATACATATATATCTATATAGATATATAGATATAAAGATGCTTAGATTACATAAATGTTACACAAAAATTACAGGGATTCCCATGTTGCCCACCTCCCACACCTCCCACAACCTCCCACATAAACCTCTTTCATTAGTGCGGCACATCACCTGCAATGGATATACACATCCTGGGGCTTTGCCACTGAGCATGGGCCATAGTTCACATTGTAGACCACACTCTCTCCCACACAGTTCTGCATGGTATATGCTGATGTAATATGGCCTATATCTGTTGTTGAAATGTCACTCAGGATAATTCCCAAGTCCCAAAAAAGCCCCTGTATTACAACTGCTTTTCCCTTCCCTGCCCCGAAAGCGTCTAGTGGCCACTGGCTCCACCTCACTGTTTTAATTTCTTCCATTGCTTGAATCACAATATGTCTACAACAGAATACCATTAAGTCCACTCTAGTCCATAGCTCTTCCCCCAATCCTGAGGGGACTGGGATGGTGATGTCCACTCCACCTCCAAGTGAGAGTGGGTTATATCCCATGGATACAGTGCATGGGATTATCCTGCCTGCAGCTGCAGGCTCTCTCCATGGAATTGATTTTTGAGGATGACATTAGGAGCGATTCAATCAGTATTTTTATAAATGGTAGCCAATTGTCTGAGGACCACTTACTAAATAGTCAATGCGTTTCCCATTGATTAACAATGTCAATTCTAAGATAACTCATATGTAGGCCTCTTTCTGGGCTCTTTATTCAACACTGCAATGTTACTTTGTCTTTAATTTGTCTTTCCCTGTACCAACATTGCAATGTTTCAATTACTTTTTATAATAATTCCTCATATCATGTTGGGCATTTCTTCCTTATTGTTCTTCTAAGGAATGTCTTGGGTATGTTTTCCACGTGTTCTTCTTTATGAATCTAAAATCCACTTTCAAAGTCCATGGAAAACCTTGTTGGGTTTTGATCAATTTGAGAACTGACACCATGAAAAACTTAAGCTCCATCTCAGTGGACATGATATAGCTCTCCATTTATTTTGGTCTTCTTCTGCACCCTTTAATAAAACTATTTCATTTTATCCATGATGATTTTATACATTTTTGTTAAAATTTATTTCTAAAACTTTATATTTCTTGTTAATATCTAACAAGATATTTTTAAGTTACAATTTCCATAGATGCATGTATTTGGAAATGCAGTTGATTTTTGCATATTGATCATATATACATCAAGTTATTATTTTCTCTTATTAATTCTAATAGTTTCTTCTAATAATTTTACTTTTGGATTTTCTACATAGAAAATCATATGTTCTAAATATAAAAAGAACTGTTTCTTCCTTTTCAGTATGTGATGGTTAGGCTAATGTGTCAACTCGGCCAGGTAATTGTGTCCAGGTGTTTGTTCCAACAAGCACTGGGCTAATTGTAATACAAGAGCATTTATGGACTTCAATCACCAGTGAGTTTACTGCGTGGATGGCTGATTACATCTGCATCAATCAGGGAGATGGCACCTTCAATGGGTGACGCTTTTATCCAATCAGTTGAATGACTTAAAAGGGGAAGTGATTTCAACATTCAGAGAGAATTTCCCAGCTTGTGGTTGGACAGGCAACTTCTCCCAGAAACTCATCAATGACCCTTCGTTGGACTTTCATCGGAGCCCCTGGCTTGCAGCCTGCCTGTGGAGCCTGGACTTGTGCATCCCCAAGTTGCGTGAGAGACTCTTTTAAAATCTCATATTATTGACAGATATCTCCTGTTGATTCTGTTTTCCGAGAGAACCCTGACTAATACACAGTACTTATGCATTTTATTTCCTTCTCTTGTCTTACTGCTTTACATTGGATTCTAAGCACAATGTTGACTCAAAGTTTATAGAGAGCATTCTTGTCATGTTTCTGATTTTAAGATAATTCCTCTGAACATTTGTCATTATGATTTTTGCCATAGGTTTTTTTTTTTTT
>JAQZBX010094469.1:0-12021 GCA_029593785.1 Cabassous unicinctus | reverse complement strand
AGAAGAAATTTGCCTGCAATGGTCCTGTAATTGAGCATCCAGAATATAGAGAAGTGATTCAGCTACAGGGTGCCCAGCGCAAGAACATATGCCAGTTCCTTGTGGAGATTGGACTGGCTAAGGACGACCAGCTGAAGGTTCATGGGTTTTAAGTGCTGGTGGCTCACTGAAGCTTAAGTGAGGATTTCCTTGCAATGAGTAGAAAATTTCCCTTCTGTCCCTTGTCACAAGTTTAAAAACCTCACAAATGTAATCATTTGGGGTCAGCTTTTAACTTGGACTAGTGTAACTCCTTCATGCAATAAACTGAAAAGAGCCATTAAAAAAAAAAAAAAAAGTGATAGTGGGGGAGAATGGATGTGGCTCAGGCAGTTGGGCACCAGCCTCCCACATGGGAGGTCCCGGGTTCTGTTCCTGGTGCCTCCTAAAGAAGAAACAAGCAGACAGTGAGCAAAAGAAGAACAAGCAGACAACAAACAGCAACAACAAAAAAACAACAAGCAAACAGATGAGGAAGCCATATCAGTGGGTGGGAAAAAAAAAAAAAAATATATATATATATATAATAAATAAATAAAGTGATAGTGGAATTTAATTAAACTCCATGCTGCCTGGTTTCTTAAAGAAAGGAACAACACAAGAGCAGACTGATGATAATCTAAAAGTGGCCAGTTGTCTTTGTCCAGGGAATCACAGGCTCCAGGACACCCAGCTGGGAGGCCTCCAGGCCCCTATGCTTGTGGACACATGGGAACGCCCTCATTTCACCACCATCTTCACACATATGCATGTCTTCACTTATACAACATGGCTCTCCAATTCCTCCACATGCTCGCAATTCTGCACATACATACACAAGCAAATTTGCATAAGCGTGTACTCATACATGTATGTGTATATATACTCACACAATCATCCATGGACTGACAGTATACATGTGCAATCACATATAAATCCACTACCCGTGTTTTGAGAATGGCTCTATCTATCACCTAGACGCAGGTCAGAAACTTGAAAGATATTTGTAGCATCTCTCTCTCTCTTAACCTCCACTTCTGACCTATCACCAAGTCCAGTTGATTCTACCTCCTCAATAATCTTTGGAATCCTTCTCATTATTTTCTGTTTGATAGTCAACGCCCTGATCCAAATCCAATTAACCATCATTTCTCTTCTGGATGACTGAATCTGCAATAGGCTGGCAGTACTAATGGACATGGTATGCTAGGGGCAGGCCGCACTATCAAAAGCAAGTTAAAGAATGAGGTCAGGAAATGGGTTCATATATAGGTAAACTGAGGCCAATAGAAGAAAGAGCTTGGAGGAGCTGGTATGAAAGACAAGAAGTATTGCAAGGAAGTGAAAGAAAAGAGGGGTTGAAAAGTGACCTACAGATTTGGCCAGAAGGAAGCAAATGGTGTCCTTGATAAGGGTAGTTTAAGAGGAACCTTGAAAGATATTTGGAGGTGATGGGAGGTAAGTCAGGTGAGTGAAAGCAGACTACTTTTCAAATAGATGGCTTTTGCAATGGTCTTGACTGTGAAGAGAAAGAAAGATGAGGTGGGCAGAAGGAGACTGGGGTACTCATTGATTGCTCTATCTTCTCATGAAAGTGTCCACCTTTCTATAGGGAACTGCTCTCCCCAAACTCTAACCATGACATTCAGATGGTGACAGCCAACGTGAGCCTATCAGAGTGCCCCACCCCTGGCTACAGTGATTCGGCCAAGAATGAACTCATGACCCGAGTTGAGCCAATTGGAATTCTTTCTCAGAGTTTTTAGTTATTCAGAGGACAAAGGCCCCTTTTCCACTTTGATCATAAGCTGCAGGAATTTGGTCTGATGCCACCTACAGACAGGTTTCCATCACATGGACACAGTGTTCTGAAAGAGTGACATGCAGGCAGGAAGGTGAGATGAAGAAAAAATGGCAGCTGCATCTCAGGGCCCAGTTGTCCCAGAAGAAAGCTCCACTCCTGCCTCTTCCATCATTTATTTATGTCAGGTCATAAATTTCCTTTTTTTTTTTTTTTTTTTGCTTAAGCTGACTTGCATTGGGTTTCTGTCCCTCGCCACCCAAGGAATTCCAATATAGGGCTGAGGATCACTACGGTGATGGAAGGCATTTTGGTCAAACTTTTGGATGAGCATCTTATAGACTGAAAGGTGACGGTCAGTATAGCAGGAAAGACTGAAAATACAAGATATTATTGATGAAGTAAGATCTTGGCTGCAACAGGAGGGGCCCTGCACAGGCACAATTGAAAAGATTCACTTTCCATTAGAGAGGGCAGGACTGGCTGTGTAATTGACAGGGCCCAGCCAAAATGAAAGTGCAGGCCCCTTGTTAGAACTTCCAGATGGTGAGAGCAGAGCATGAAACCAAGTGCGACCGCACTGGTCACCTGCCCAAGAAGCCAGCTCTGGAGGAGGCATGAGTCCTCTGAGTTGTGGGGTCAAGAGGCAAAGGGGGTATGTGACAGAAGCCTTCAGGCATGGCAGGAATGGAATTGAACTGGAGTGTAGGTGACTCTATTTTCCCTAAGGAGAGGTAGACTCCTTTGCTGTGAGTAAAAGGGTTGGATTGGGGAGAGAACAGAAGAAAGGGAAATAGATACAGAAAGGAGAAACACAGGGGGCTTCAGAAAAGCAATCAATTAGTAATGAACTCTCCTTTGCCTGTGAAAATATGCAAACTCCCCGTGAGGACAGATGCAGCTAGCGGCAAGCTGAAGCACCTTGGAGAACCATGCAGAGTTTGATTATGCTCCGCGGCATGCCCGTTGGCTGGCAGCCTCCCCACACAACTATTATTTGCCTGTTTCAGGGCTCCCTAGCTGTTCTCTAAAATCAAAGCTCCACTAATAACCATATTTAGCATTGAGCAAGCGCTTGGTATTTCCCGAGGACTTCACAAGCAGTAATTAGTTATTAACCCAATGGAGGCAAAGAAAAGGTAGAAAACACAAGCCTGCAAGAACTAGGTATAGGGAGAGGGTCCTTAAAATGGGCATCAGGTGTGTATGTATGTGTGTGTGTGTGTGCGTGTGTTTGAAAATACCTTCATCAGATCCTCAGAGAAGAATCCGTGCCAAAAAAGGGAAAGAATCATAGCTTTGTAGAGGGAGCTTAAGATATAGACTCAGAAAACCTGAGTTAGAACCCAAATTCAGCTACCTGCTGGTTGTCAGGTGATGCACAAGTTGTGTCCCCTCATAGTACTCGAGCTTCCTCATCTGTTTCACGGGAATAACACCTTTCTCTCAAGGTGGTAAGGGTTACATGAAATTCCATAAGTAAAAGTCCTGGCACTAAGTGAGAATCGAGCAGTGTCTCAGCTCTCTGTCTTCCACTCTGAGAAACCACAGATGTTGCTATGAATAGCAGAGGAAATCAAATTTTGAAGTCTGAGGTGAAGGGAAATATGGATGATGTGATTAATAAAATACCTCAGGAAAGGAGACAGATGTAGCATAGATTTGAGGGGAAATTGAGGTTGGGCAGCTGTGTTTTCCAAAAAGATCAAATATCCCGTGTCCCACCTTGGGAGGCTGGCCCATACCCCACAACCAGCCGTGTCCTTGTGGATGGAGCTTGGCCTGTCTATATGGTAAGAACTCTGGCTTCCCAAAAGTTCTACAGCTCTGGTCTATTACAATGTCTGCATTTCCACAATTAAAGAGCCATTCCTTTTGATTAAGGTACTGTCCTTGCTGGAAGACTAAATATTGTTAAGATGCCAACTGTACTCAAACTGATTTAAAAATTCAATGCAATCTCAGTAAGAATCCCAGTATCCTTTTTTGCAGAAATGGAAAAGCCAATTTTCAAATTTATTTGGAAGGGTAAGGGGCCCCAAATAGCCAAAAATGTCACCAAAAAAAAGAAGAACGAAATTAGAGGACTTTCACTTGCTGACTTTAAAGCATATTACTTAGCTACAGTGGTAAAAACAACAGCATGGTACTGGCATAAAGATAGGTTGACCAATGGAACCAAATCAAGAACTCAGAAATAGACCCTCACATCTATGGTCAAGTGATTTTTGACAAGGCCCTCCAGCCCACCCAGCTGGGTCGGAGCAGTCTATTCAATAAATGGTGCTGGGAGAACTGGCTAGCCATAGCCAAAAGAAGGAAAGAGGACCCCTATCTCACACCTTATACAAAAATTAACTCAAAATGGATCAAGGACCTAAACATAAAAGTGGCAACCTTAAAACTCCTAAAAGATAAAGTAGGAAAACATCTTCAAGATCTTGTGGTAGGCAGTAGTATCTTAAACCTTAAAAAGCACAAGCAATGAAAGAAAAAATAGATAAATGGGACTGTCTCAAAATTAAACACTTTCTTCTGCAAAAGATTTTGCCAAGAAAGTAAAAAGGCAGCCTACTCAATGGGAGAAAATATTTGGGAACTAAATATACAATAAAGGTTTGATATCTATGTTATATAAAGAGATCATACACTAGGGAGCTGACGTGGCTCAGTGGTTGAGCTCCGGCTTCCCACATACAAGGTCCTGGGTTCAATCCCTGGCCCCAGTACCTCAAAAAAAAAAAGAGAAAGACATCATACAACTCAACAATAAAAAGACAAGTAACCCAAAATGGGCAAAAGAATACATAGACAGTTCTCCAAAGAGAAAATACAAATGGCCAACAAGCACATGAAAAAATGCTCAACTTCACTAGCTATTAGGGAAGTACAGATAAACACTACAATGAGATATCATTTCACACCTTATAGAATGGCCATTATTTGAAAAACAGAAAACTACAAGTGCTGGAAAGGACGTGGAGAAATAGGAACACTCCCTCACTGTTGGTGGGAATGTAGAATGGTGCAGCCTCTGTGGAAGAACCTCAAGAAACTGAGTATAGTAGCGCCATATGATCCAGCAATACCGTTACTAGGAATATATTCAGAAGAACTGAAAGCAAGGATGCAAACTGACCTTTCCACACTGATGTTCATAGCAACGTTATTTACAATTGCTAAAATATGGAAACAGCCTAAGTGTCCATCAACCAATGAACAGATAAACAAAATGGGCTATACTATGGAATACTATTCAGCTGAAAGAAGAAATGAAATTGGAACGCATATGACAACATGGATGAACCTAGAAATATTATTTTGAGTGAAATAAGTCAGACACAAAAGGACAAATATTGTAAGTTCTGGCTAATATGAACTAAATATAATAAGTAAACTCACAGAGGTAAATTCTAGAGCAGGGGTTCTTAACCTTTTTTGTTCCACAGACCTCTTTGCCAGTCAGGTGAAAACCACAGACCCCTTACTAAGTCCACACTGTGTATGATTTAATAAATACATCACACCTGCACCAACATGTCCCCACAAGAATAACGTTTTTTTGAATCTCAATTCAAGCTCACGGACCCCTTGTTAAGAACCCCTGCTCTAGAGGATAGGTTAATAGGAAACAGAACGTGGGCTGAGAATGGGAGCTGATGCTTAATATATGTAGCATTATTAAAAAGGTTAATTGTAGAAGTGTGGAAATGAATAGAGTTGATAGTAACACATTAGAGTGAGTATAACTAATGCTTCTGATTTATAAATGTGATTGTGGCTGAAAGGGGTAGTTTGTGGACATAAATGTCAATTGAAAGGAAACTAGGGAATAATCTAGGGAATATATAACATAGTGATTTCAGTGGTGGATGAAGATTGTGATTAATAGCATAAATGTAAGAATGCTCTTCTCTCATGAAGTGCTAAGAATATGGTGATACACGGGAAAATGTCAACTGATGAAACTTACGGATCATAGTTAACAGTAATATTGTGATATTTTGCAGCAATGGCAAGAGGATATTATATAAATTCTAACGGACAACAATAGGTGGGTATAAGGGGGTATGGGATTTTTCCTTTCGGAGTAATGAAAACATTCTAAAATTGACTGAGGTGATGACAGCACAACTCTGTGAAGAAAATGAGAGGCACAGAGTGTACACTTTGAATGGATTGTACAATGTATGGGACCGTATAACACAGGGAATCCAGTGGTGGAAGAAAGACTGTCTTTTACAAGACAAATATGAGAACATTCTCTCATGAACAATAACAAATATATAATACTAATATAGGGTGTTATTAATTGGGTGGGTTGAGGGAAGAATACATCAAATGTAAGATACGGGCTAGATTTAGTAGTAAGAGTTTGACAATGCTCTTTCATAGTTTGTAACAAATGTTTCAGAACAACGCAAGATGTTGGTGGTGGGGAGAAATATAGGGCCCAGTATGATGGTATGCATGTTTGTTTTGTAAATTTACAACTTTTACCATACACTTATCTATGTTCATGTATGAATGATACACTTCAATAAAATTTTATTTAAAAATTTTTATTTTAAAAAAAAGTGTTAATAAAATAAAAAATTTTATTAACACTCTGTCCTTGTAAGAGTGTTAGACCTTGCCTTCTCCAGCTCCATGCAACTTTCTGCACAAAGGCTCACCTTTCTGTCTCAGACCTTCTCCATCCCTGAGTAATGCTGATAAGAATAGGGGTCCTTCACCAGCAGGTGGAATCTGGAATTTGATGTGCTAAGCACAGAATTCAAATTACAGGAGATCCAGGCACCCTTTTATCCCTTAATTAGTTCCCTCTTCTAATGAAGGATGGCTAAGGGGTTTCAAATTACACGCCACCTTCCATGTCAGAGGTCATAGTTGGGAAGGACTCAAAGGCTGAGTCCAAGATGATTAGCAATGTCTGCCGTGAGCAAGGAAAAAGATGGTGATGGCATGAATGTCTCATATTTGGTTTCCCCATATACCTAACATTTGGCTCAAACTTTATGATTGAGTTTTCACCCAATTTTAACCTAAATTTCTCCAGATCCTAAAAGTCTTCCCTCAACCTTGTCCTGCCTAGCCACTCCCATCTGTCTGAGAACTGGACCTTCCCCAAAAATCTACCAGGGACATCTGTGCATTTGTTCCACATGACAAAAATTTTAGTTCCCTGGGATGATTCCTCAAGTCTTCTGCTCAGCCTTTGAGGAACCGTTTTAGCTAAAACTCTAGCTAATCTTCCTCTTGCTGGACATCACTTCCACCTCTGACACCAGGTGCATTGGCTGGGACTTTGGGACTGACAGAGGCTCTGACGGTCCCCTTTTGTATCTGCAGCACCCCAATCAACCAATTGCAATGTATGGACTTATGTGGCTTCTGATTCCAAAAAATAACTTTTTTAAAAATATATAATAAAATTGGTAAATTTGAACAGCTTGGATAAAAAGGAATTATTATTAAAACTTTTGATATGATGAAGGTATTTTTATTGCTTTTAAAAATAATCCCCATAATGTGCTGAAGTATTTAGAGATGAAACAATACGATGCTTGGGGTTTGCTGTAAAATAATACAAAAGGGAGGAATTTGGTGGGGGGGGGATATAGAAAAACAAGTTTGGTCAGCAGTTAATAATTGTTCAACTTGAGTGATGGATACATGGAGGTCTGTTATACAATTCTGCCTGTTTTGTCTCTGCTTAATATATTTCATAATGAAAAATAAACACAGAGACACACTAAAAATCCATAACAGCAGCCAATTTTGCTCCAGAGAGGAAAAAAGGGGTGGAACTGAGTTCAAGGCAGAGGCAAAGCTTGGGGAAAGCTCAGAATAAACCCAGAGCTTCTTCTGCCTCTGCAGAAGGGACAGAGCTTGGGCTTCACTCAGTATTAGTAGGTCCCCCCGGCTGGCCACTTGTCAGCCATGTAATGTGGACAAGTTACACAGAGATGTTCCGGTGTCCCTGCCTGATGTGTGGGGATTACCGGACAGCCACATCATCCGTGGTGGAGAGGACCGATGAGCTGGAACACGTCGGATGCTTAGCAAATTTCCTAGATCACAGTACACAGTTAATAATTGGAAACTATCATTGTATTATCTGCGCCTTCTCTGTGAGCTGCTATGGCCCGAGCAGATGCTGTGGGTACAAGGACTTAGACACACCAAAGCTGATGGCCCAGGATCTGGGCCTGTCTCAGTTTCTCATTGGGCATCCTTGACGTCTTCCTGTTTCAGTTGTCAGCTTGAAAATTTATAGAGCTCTGATATCAAACCTCAATTTCCCAGAGTCCTCCCTCTCCTGCCTCCCTCCTTTTAACTCTTATTCCCTCTCTCCCACCTTCCTCTCCCCCTTCCTTCCTTTCTCCCATCCTTTCTTCTTTCCCCAAAGTAGCATTTTCCAACATGACAAGTGAAGCAATAATCTGAGCAATAATTTAACTCCTTGCTTCATACTTAAAAATCCCCCTAATTACTGGGTAATGGGTCCACAGAGGCAGGAGGGCTGGGTGAGCTGTGCCCTGCAGGCACAGCTATAGTTCATCGGTCCGCTCCCTAATAGCATTCTAAAGTTCACCCTTATAAACATGTCACTGAGCCGGTAATTGAGTGACTGGTCATTAGGTTCCACGCACAGTACCTGTGGGTCACCGATCACTCAGGGGTGATGGATCTTTCTCCCATACCGTGGTGGGGCCAGCCACAAAGCTCTCTGTCACCCCAGAGCTGGGCATTCGTCTCCGAGAAGACCACAGCGAGCCCCAGTGGGCCGTGTTAAGCGCGGCCTTCCATCAGGTGGAGTAGGAACACGCGTCACCCTGGCTCCCTCCCTGACTCTTCTAGGAGGCATTGAAGCTAAAAGACACCGTGATGCAATGGGGCTTCAGTGCAAGAGTAATTGCACTGTGGAGCTAAAGTCGATTTGAGAGTAGAGGCATTGCTATAAGACAGGTGAAAAGGATCGGAGCTTTGCGTTCCTGGACGCAGCTTACTGAACCAGAAACATCTGTCACCCCTGAGTTGTGTAACCGTGAGTAAGCCACTTAACCTCTCTGTTCCTTGATTTCCTTCATCGTTCATGGACCTCAGGATGATAGTGCCTGCTTCTCTTCCAGGGCTGTGCTAAAGATGATCTGAGATAGTGTATGTGACAGCGTCTAACAGTGCCCAGAACCTGGGAAATGATCAACAAATGTTAGTTCATTCTAAATAAATCTATCATTTTCTTCTGCTTCCATCAGAAATGTTCTTTTGTCCTCTGGGGGGCAGAATAAACATAGTGCCTAAGAGCACAGGCTCTGAAGTTAGGCTGATTAGGATCAAATCCCTACTCCACCACTTAATAGCTGGGTGGCCTTGGGAAGTTACTTAAACTCTCTGAGCCTCAGTGTCCTCCTCCATAAACAGGGAATAAAAACAGTAGCCAGTAAAATCACTGTGAAGATTAAATGAAATAATACACGAAAAATGCTTGGCACAGTAATTGGAAGCAATCTTTCGATAAATACTAACTCATTATGAGTTCCGTGTTGAAGGCGATGAGAAAAAGCCAACTTTATTCATGTTTCGTTTTTAAATAAAACATCCTTAAATTAAATTAAAATTGCAAGGAAATGCAATTTTTTTAAAATGTAAAACTACCCCAAACTGTTCCTATCTCAAGATTTCTCAGCGCATTTGGGGAAACAGGACTTGATGTAGGAAGTAGCTAACTCAGAACCAAATCCATCTTTTGTTTAGTGTCGTACTGATGATACAGAAAGGAAATACTACGGTTCTGAGAAGGAAGAGACAAATGTGATGAATGGAAGGACCCAGGAGAAGTTGTGCTGAGCATCGAGGCAGGATGGCAGGTGGAGGTGAGTACAGGGAGTAGAGGGACTTCCAGGTGGGGCCATTGGAGGTAGAGCCCAGAAGCAGGGCCATGACATGCCACAGTCCCAGAAGGACCTGAGGAGTCAGGCCTCTTGGCCCACAGGGTTCATACTGAAAGGAGTAAATGGGTAATTCAACTAACAAAATCTAATTGGTGAAAGCCTGTTGTGTGAAGAGCAGTAAATCCAATATCTCGGTGAACTCCTATAACAACCCTGTCACCATTTGCAGAAAGTCTTCGACTTTTATTCCTGAAATATTTGGACAACTCCCTTTATGCTGCACACGCCTGACCACCTTTCACCCACCAGGTCTGGGCTCCTGAGCACCCAAGAGCTCTGGCACGAATGTTCCATCCAATCCATCCTAGGGTGGACCTGCCAGGAGGCCAACCATTCATCTGGGAAACATGGGCATCTTCATCTGTATACCAGGGTCGGTGTGATGGCCTAATGGTATATTTCATTTTGCTTTTATGATGTCATACTATTGAGTTCTGAAAAGGGGAAAATGTAGATGTAATTATTAATTATAGGAAACATAGGTTTAAGCAAGGTAAATCAGTTGAAACAAAGGTGGAAATACTTAGACATCTCCAAAATGGCAAATCCTCTGTTTCAAGAACTAATTGGTATTAAATCCATCATCTATCTATTCAATAGTGAAGGAAAGGATCAAATGTATTTAACAATTATTTACATAGAGCTACGTGCCAGGCACTGTTTTAAGCACTTCACAAATATTAACTCATTTAAAATTAAAGAAACATATAACCTGAGTTGAATTATGAGGAAACATCAGACAAACCAAAAAAGTGGGACGTTCTATGAAATAAATGTCCTGTACTCTGAGATCAATGTCAAGGTCAATGAAGGACAAAGACTGAGGAGCTAGTCTAGATTAAAGAAGACTGAAGAGACGATGCAAAGAGCTCTCCTTGTTTGGATCTTGGATTAAAAACATTTTTCTTTCTCTATAAAGGGCATTAAGGTGACAATTGGAAAAATTTGAATACTTCTGTAGATTGTCTAATTGTACTGCAATAATACTAGCTAATTTCCTGATTTGGGAAATATTTCTATCTTTATTTTTGGAAATTCACACCTAAGTATTTGGGAAGAAAGAGGGATTATGTCCACATCTTACTCTGAAAATTGTTCAGAAAAATTAGTGAGTTGTATGAATGTATAAAGATAGAGAATGATAAAGTAAACAAGAAAAATGCTAACCTTTGGGGAATATTATGAAAGTATACAGGAATTCTTTGTGCTATTTCTGCATTTTTTTCTGTAAGTCAGAAATCATTTTAAAAATTTAGAATTATATAAAATATATAATCAAAAATTATGTCTAAATGATATTATTTTATTTTAAATTTTAGAAATTATTTTTCTCTCTGGGACCAAACACCACTTAAACTTATATAAATGTACAGGGAAACCTCTGAAACTTGAACTTTCCTATATGTCTTTAGCAAAGTGTTATGTAAGAAAGCAGGAGAGAATCTTATTTTCCCCCTTTTGTAGTCTTTTATTATGTACATTTTATTATTTTCTTTTTTCAAAAAAATTTTTATTTTAAAATAATTTCAAACTTACAGGATAGTTGCAAAAATAATACAAAACCCAAATAGAAAATTCCAACATACTCCCCTCCCCCAGATACCCAAATCCACCAAATTTTTTAAATTAATATTTTTATTTTTAAAGAAGCTTTAGATTACATAAAGATTACATTAAAAATATAGGAGATATCCATAGGCCCCACTGTCTCCCCCTCCCACACTTTCCCACATTAACAACATCTTTCATTAGTGTGGTACATTTGTCACAATAGATGAACGTATATTGAAGCATATTGCTACTAACCATGGACTATAATTTACATTATAGTTTACACTCTGTCCCGCACAATTTTTTAGGTTATGACAAAATATATATAAAAATATATAATGGCCTGTATCCATCATGCAGGACAATTCCAATGTCCCAAAAATACCCCCATATTAAACCTCTTCTTCCCTCTCCCTCCCCTCAGAACCTCTGGTGGCCACTGCCTTTATATCAATGATAGAAGCTCTTCCATTGTTGGAATAATAACGTCTATAATATAACAATAATAAATCTACTTTAGTCCATTGTTCATTCCCCAATCTTGAGGATTTGGAGATGGTGATGCCCACTCTGCTTCTAACTGAGAGGGGGCTAGATCCCATGGTGCAGACGGATAGAGGAAAGAGCCTTAACAATGCAATTCTTCAGGGGTTCAAGCAGGAGACGAGGTTGGCCTGGATTAGCATGATGGTC
>JAQZBX010094468.1:0-12013 GCA_029593785.1 Cabassous unicinctus | reverse complement strand
ACTCCACACAGGAAATCATTGAGGAACATCTCAAGAATCCCTGTCAACACTGCATCCAGGTAAGAGCATGTTGGGGTGGCATCTTCACAACAGGATCCTGAGACACCTGGGGAAGGCCAGAGGGCCTGGATCCTACCTGGCACCTTCTTCTGGAGCCCTCCCATGGATTCACCATCTGTGTAACTGACAGTCTCACTCATAAGACTTCTGAGATTCCATCCCTCACCCATGCCATCACTCTGGGAAACCCTGTTCTTGGCCAGTTGGAAAGTCTCTTCTCATACATTTGTAGAAGTATCTGAAAAGAGATCCTAATATTGTGTTTGTTTGTTTGTTTTTTATTGTGGGTAAAAATCAAATTTTTCACAATACATACAAATATTTGTAAAATGATATATAAATACATATGCATATATGTGCATTTATTTACATAAATGTTATTTTATATATATATATATGTATTTTTAAAGGTGCTAAGATTACCTAAATATTACTCCAAAATTACAGGGATTCCCATGTTCCCCACCTCCCACACCTCCAACAACATCCCACACCACCATCCTTCATCTCAGGTGGGTAGAGATTTGGTGGTGCAGGATTAACAGGTGGGTAGATTAGGAAGGGCAGGTTAGAATACCCAGGGCATGTAACTATGAATCTTGCCAATATTGTTTTAATTGTCACTGAAGCCAAGATTACCTTTGTGGTTTTTTTTTAATTGTCACTCCCTGAACCCTGGTGTCCCCTAGAGAAGTTAAATGGACTGTCTTTCACATCTTCTCCAGGCCATGCAGATCTTCATGTCTCAAGGGTGGTTTTGACTCTTAAGGGAAGGGGCTAACTTTATGACATGAGAGTGTGCAAAATGCATACTCACATAACACACCCCTTGAACTCTCCAGGCCAGGAATAGTGGCCTCAATCAGCTGAATAATAATCCATAAGGGAGTCTGCATATAGCAGCAGTTCAGGCTCTCCCTGTTCTCAGATTTTGAAGGGATTCCTTTCTGGGGCCATTTTTTCAGTGCTGCAAGAACATCTTTCTTTTGTCTTAATGACCTGTTTCCCCTCCTTGCTTGACAGAATGGACTCCCCTCCTTGCTTGACAGAATGGACTCCCAGGAATGTGATGGCTGGGTCACCCACATGGAGGGAAATTTAAGAGCTTGAGCCACAGAACTTCCAAAAGACTGCAGGGATTCAGTTCCCTGCACCCCCCCACAAGGCCCTGTGGTTAACATTCTCTTTCATTCTGGCCAATCTGGTATCAGGGGTAAAATGGCACAGCTAGGGTACTTTGAATTGCAATTGTCTCATGAGAGGTGGAGCCCCACCAACCAGCCACTTGAGCTTGCTATTTTCGAAGCTTGGTACCTGGTACTTTCTTTTCAGGTGCTTGGCCCTCCTTAGGTCTTTCTCCCACCTGAAATCTTCTGGCATTTACCAATTTGCTGGAGCAGGGATCATTATGTGAAGGAAAGCTGAGAGGAAGTTTCCAGGTGGGCTGGCCTCTCTCAAAAGTAGCTCTAGGTAGATCAGGGGCCTATCCAAATGGGGGACTTCTGCCTCAGTGACCTGGATACTGCTGGAAGAAAGCAATTCCTAGTGCCAGGACCCACTTTGGGGTCAGCCTCTCAGTCTCCATGTGACCTGATGGCAGGAGTTCTTCCTGAGCAGAGGTGGGCTACCTTAAATGTGAGCTGCAGAGTTGAGTCACATAGGAGATTTCCAAGGTTTTGCTGCAAGACCCCACAACACTTTGTCCAATTGAAATAAAAATTGATAAAAACAAGCTGCTCAGGTGCCATGGCATGGCAGTGCCAGCTGTGTTACCTGAGAGCTCACCACTCAGTACTCTTTGACCCTGGAGTGGTCAGAGTCACCTAGATTCATAACCATTCATCCAGGCAGTTATGATCCTTTGGGTCCAAACTGAAACACATTTTCTCTCTCATCACTCATTACCATTCCCCAAGTTTCTGTTCCTTGTCCTCCCCAAAGGGACAGCACCTGTGAATTCCAAACTATGAACAAAACCTCAATGAGCAGATACATCCTGATCCAAGTAAATTGGTGGCAAGGGGTGTATTCTGGGAAGACTGTGGAGCTACTGGTTTCACAGTGAAAGTTTCTTTGAAAAATTCCAGTTGGGTCATGTCTGAACCAAGAGGAAGAGGGATTTGTTTGGCCTTGCACATCTGGGGAGAAGTGGAGGACAGTTAGTCCTGATCATCATATGTGGTGGCAGGAATTGATTGTGCTTTTCCAAGAGGAGATGTTGAACCAGAAGATCTATCAGGTCTCCTCATGGGGTACATTCTCATTCTGGGACCTTGTCTACAGTGATGTATGCCCAGATGGCTATGAGAATTATTGGGAAATTAATAAATCATGCTGGCTCATGTAAAACAGGAAAATAGGAAGAAAATGTCAATGTCCTGTGCTGCTGGCAGCCTGTGTCCTACATGTCCAGTCAGAGCTGATACAGCAGGAAACCCCTTCTTGGGTGGACAAGAGCAATTTCTCTGCAGCAGAAATTTCCCAGGGGGCTGTTTCATGTAGAGGCAGCATTTGGTATAGCCTTGGGCAGAGATTATGGGGCAGAGACTCCAGGGATTGAGGCAGGAAAAGCTGTTCAGCCAGGCTTCCAGAGACAATGCTTACGTCTCCCTCTGTGTCTCTTCTAGCAGTGTTCCTGGGTAACTGCTGTGAGGACAGGTTAATTGAACCCTGATAAGTGGTGGTGGATGTGAGGTGACTTCATCTTCTACAGGGCCAGACATTGAGGGAGGAATCAGCTACTCCCCCAACTCCCCATGCAGCTAGGAGCATGTCACTTCTCTTTTAGGCCTGTCTCCTCATCTGGAAATTGAGGATGACAAACTGAGGGGCCTTCATCATGGAGAAGGGAGAGTTCAAAGGAGGACAGGAATATCAGTGGGCTTTCCCATTGCTCATTGCTCCAAGTTAGAAAAGGGGCAGCAAAAAGCACCACAATAACAGGATGTAGCCCTGATTCTTCATAAGTGCTGTTCTCACCTACAGTTTACAGATGAGCCACCAGGATATAGAAGGCCAGACAGCTCACACAAAGCACACACCCAGAAAGAGTTTAAACTGGGATTCACATCTCCAATCAGAACTCATGGCTGGTGGCAGCAGCATTTCTGCCAGTTGAGGCAAGCATCCTGTACAAGGCCCCAGGTCAAGCTATAGAGTCAACTGGGTGAGGGGAGGATTGCCTCTCTGACCTCATTCTCAACCCTGCAATGAGGGGAACTCTAAGGATTCCACTCTACAGATGAAACCAACTATAGCACAGCAGATGCATCTGCAGGAGAGGGTGAGTGTGACTGAAGCCAGGAAAGGGCAAGGCAGGGATGGCCTCTGTATTAGTCAGCTAAAAGAGGTGATGATGCTAATTACCAGAACTCTATTAGCTTTTATATAGGGTATTTATTTGGGGTAAAAGCTTACAATCATAAGACCCAAAAGAGTCCAACTCAAGGTACCATAAGAGGAACTTCCTCACCCAAAGTC
The DNA here is from genome assembly GCA_029593785.1 of Cabassous unicinctus. Taxonomy (NCBI): domain Eukaryota; kingdom Metazoa; phylum Chordata; class Mammalia; order Cingulata; family Chlamyphoridae; genus Cabassous; species Cabassous unicinctus. The sequence goes on along the minus strand of JAQZBX010094468.1, from coordinate 8,473 downwards.
TATTGTCACATATTGAAGCAAGATGGTGGATGTTGTCTGGGAGAGTTCAGCCTTCCTCTTTCTCCTTAAGGCTCCATGTGCTCAGGTTCTGATCTCAGCTGTAGGCTGGTATAAGTCTCATCTCTCAACCCTGTGCTCATTTCTTTCCAGGCTCAGCTGCTCTGGCCTCTTCATAAGGTCAGCTGTAGACTATCTGGCTCATATCTCTTCCTAGGGCCTCTTCTGTGTCTAATGAGCTTTCTCTCTTCCTCTGCCATGCCCATTATGTGTGACTGTATGCCCACCAAGGAGGCAGGGACTCAATTGCCCTTTTGACATGGCAGAATCAAGGCCAATCCTTGGGCCGATGAGTACCTACCCAGTGGTCCCATTCCTGCCTTTCTAAGGTGGATTAAACATTCTATCATCAGAAGCTACCAGGAGTGAATGATTCCCTGCCCACCATTACCCAGGTCCTGCAATCTTGGGTAAGAAGGAAGAGGTTGTTTACACCCAGCCAAAGACAAAACTTATGAGAGAGGAAAGACCAAGGCAGGCCATGCATGTAAAATCTCAAGCCATGCACAAGCTACACAACATTTCTTCCTGGGGTTTATGGGACTTTGTGAGATGGGCTTTATGGGTGGGTATATTTGAGGGGATGAGAGGATTTTTGAAATTTTTGTATAAAAAACAAAATATTACCTTTTGGGTAGGGTAATATTTATTTTTGTAAATAACAAATCCTATACTTGTATATCATATTAAATCTTGTTTCTGCACCAGCCAAGTAGTTGAATTTTGGTTCTTTCAGGTACTGTCTTGATTTGAATGAGCTATTGGCTCTCACATCATCCTTCAAGTAAGAAATCATTCAGGGTCACAGTTTATTGCATGCAGGAGAAGTGAGAAGGGCCAGTGAATCTTTCCTGGTTTACTGAAGTAAGCATACAGGCCATCTTTCCCAGAGTTTATTAATGTTCTCTAAGGAAACAGAACTGACAGGAAATATCTATAAATATTATAAGATTTTATAAGATTGTCTCATGAAACTATGGGTTTGCACATATTCAAATTCGATAATGCAGGCTGCAAAAGAGGAACTCCCCTGGGGAATGAATTCCCCTGGCGGAGAGAGCTAGCTGAAATAGTGATGTCAAGTCTCTCTTCTGACTGCTGACATCATCACTTCTCCATTTCATACCTTCATCTGAATGGATGAGACATCTCTCAATGCTCAAGGAAATCTCCTTTGTTGACTGTAGATGTGAACAGCCATAAGTGAAATCAATTTAAAGATTTAAGTGCATAAAATGTGCTCAGAGTAAAAATTAAGCCAGTGCTTGCATGACCAAAGTAACTAACATCATTACCAGGCTCACTTTTTAAAATACATATATTTTTATTTTTAAAAGACATTTAGATTACATAAAATGTTACATAAAATAATAAGGGATTCCCATATGTCCCACTACCCACACCTCCCACTTTTCCCTACATTAACAACTTCTTTCATTAGTGTGGTACATTCATTGCAATTGATGAACACATTTTGGAGCATTGTCACTAAGCATGGACTATAGTTTACATCAAAGTTTACACTCTCTCCTACTCAATTATGGCAGGACACATAATGGCCTGTATCTGTCACTGCAATGTCATCCAGGTCAATTCCAAGTACCAGGCTTATTTGACACATGAGTCTAACCATTACACAGAGCAAATGTGCATATCAGTATCAGTAAACTTGCAAGGGACTGAGACTGACTATCTAACCTCCCTGGCACTTGAGGTTGTAGGACCTTCCTCAAGGCATAGCAGCCACCTCAGGAATTTGGGTATCTTTCCAAATAACATTTGAAAGAACCATTTCCTGACCAAGGACTGTGGTTGCCTATATACAGGTTTGGAGGAATTGGAATAATCTATTTCTTCTCTTGCTGATGTATCTTTTGACCAACAACTTGGAACTTGTGTTTTCAAGTTCAAAAGAAGGCATTCCATCAGCACCAGGAGGAGAATATCAAATATATAAATAAATACATAAATCAAATATAAACAACCCAAAATTACAATGTGGAAAAGAAGAGACTCTAATTCATGGCTAAATGCCATGAAAACTGGGGGTCACTAAGAGGTCACTTTCCCAAGGCCACATGCACAGGTCTTCAGGCCCTAAATCACAATCTATCAATGAATTTGACTGATGTCTTCTTTGACCTCAGAGTGACAGCTGAGTACTCACTCAGTTTGAACCTCCAAACAGGAATGGGGTTTTAGAACTGCATGAAAAGGCAAATAGCATCAGGCAGTGCAGCTTCAGAAACAAAATCACAGGTCACTGAAGATGAGTATAGAGCCAGAGGAGCTCAAAGCATGGAAGTTCCTAGAGGTCACCACATCCTCTGATTGCATTCCCTGAGGGACAGTAGAGGGTAGTTATGAAGACACAGCACTAGTACCAGCAGCCTAGCTCCAAATACCAGCTTGCTTCTTTCTTGGGCAATTTGTTAGCTGTCTTCTTCCTCTCATTCCACATCTGCGAAATGGAAGCTAATATAAATGCCAACATTCTAGAGTTGCTGAGAGAATAGATGAATAGTAATTGCACAATAATGTTAACATTTGCTTCATCTCTCAGATGGATTAATGGAGGCTCTTTAGCAAAGTCTCACAGCAAGACCATAGCAGATTAAAAACCAGGGCTCAGATTCCCTCAATTCTTTCACCCATCTCTCTTGCCTCTCATGTTATCCCCTTCAATTTCAATTTTTCTGCTCTAAAACAGAGATACATGTAACTTAACACAGTTGTGAGAAATAGAATATATGAAACCACTGTTTTCCATCATTGGATAACAAGCTGTGCAGCTCACAGGACCCTGAGTAAGGGACACAAATGAGGTGATTGCCCCCAGCATGTGGCCTGGAGATCATTTGAAGGCTCAGTGCAGTGACAGTGTCCTTGAAGTCAGGCCATGGGGCTGGTAATCTGGGAAGAAGGGTGAGCTCCATTTAATGGCAGATTTGCAGAGGGAGAGAGCTGCATGGAGAGGAAAGAGCTGTAGCAAAGAGTGAGTACTTTAGAACTCTGCAGAGGGATCCCCTCAAGCCTTTGGCTGAATAAAGCACAAGTGTACAAGGGGCCAACAAAAGGCTTCAGAAGGTAACATGAAACAACAATGGGCAGTACAGTCCTCAGAGCTCATTGGGACTGCTAGGAGTTGTTTGCACAAGGCTTATTAGAAGAAGCTTCCAGTTCAGGGATCATTGGGCAGAGTACTCAGAGGGCATTGCCTCTGTTGTGGGAAGGAATTAGCCCTGGAATAAAGGCTGCTCAAGATCAACATAACATAGATTAAGAGCACTACTAAGTGACACAAAATCCTTCCCAGAACAAAGCTTCAGAATACTTAAAGGAATATAAAAAGAAAACATGATGAGTTTTATGGGCAAGGAAAGTGGGCTAGATGGTATCTAGGAACTGACAGTTTGAGGATTTCTGTGTTTAAGCTGTTTAAGAGGTCAGGAAAATAATCAAGACTTTTACTTTGTAATTCTGTTGCAGCAGATGAAACTTAGACAATTAGAAACAGAAGCAACACTTGGAAAGACAGAGGAACGAAGTTTTATTACACGTGGGCTCAGAGGAGAATCCAGTCCCCAAAATCTGAGCCCTGAATTTTGGCTTTCATGAGTTTATATAGGGACTTTTTGTGGGCAAATTCCTAAGCAACTGGGCAGGTGGGGTTTACAAAAGCAAAAAGTGTGAGTTTAGCTTATCTTCCTAAAGCAGAGGGCCTTTAGGGAGGAAAGAAGTCATTATCTACTTAAAGTTGTGGATTCCACTTGAAAGGGGTGGGCAGGGAAGTGCTTATCTTCCTAAGTTGTGGATTCCAGGGAGAAGGGGAGGAGGGATGCTTATTTTCCTAAGGCTGTGGGTTTCTGCTGAGGGGGAGGAGTAGAGCTGCAGCACTTTCTTCATTTCCCCGCTTGATGCCCTTATAATTCTTTATGGGGCATCATCTGCTAACATGGGGATATTTCTATAGTCCCCAAGGGCTGAATCTTAACACGAGGCATTAGTTGGTGTTTTAAGGTGTTTAGGCAGGAAGTGATGTATTGTGTTTAGTACTGTAGAGCACATGGCCCAAAAGTTAAGAGGAAGAATACTGAGGCTATTACTGGCATGAAAGGCAAAATCCAGGAAAGGAGATACTGGAAGTAGTCCCCATTGGCAGATGTCTAGTATGCACAGTTTAAGTGGTCTTTGGCTTGTTCTTTTTGCAGGGCTACCTTCCCTAACTATCCCTGAGGAATTTGCATAGAAACAGCATTATTCCCCCAGGGCCTGGCAGATTCCCCCTGAACCTGTGGTGAGCAAGTCTAATCCTCACTTGTTTTGTAAAATTACTTCTGCCAATGAGTCTATCTGGTCCTGAAACCCATTGAGAGCCCCCGATATTTCTTCGAGGTCATTCAATGTTTCCTGTGCTAGGGTTTGTATGCCCTTCTGACCAACTGTGAGTGAGGCCCCTGCTACTGCTGTGCTTCTGAATACTCCTAGGCCTAAGAGTAGGGGAATTGCCTGTATTGCTCATTTGGATCAGGAGAGCTCTCCAGGCAATTCTTCTCCATACACAGAAAATGATGGTACTGGCCAAGCCATGTAACAGATGCCCTGGCCATCCTGGGGTAGGCACCAGTAGGCATTGATGCCACATACTCAGGTGGTGGAGTTTGAGGTGCATTGGTTAGACTCATTAAGTGGGTGGGTAGTGTTACAGTTAGCCTTTCCAAGAGGGAGGATAGTTGAATGGGAGCTGGTAGTTATGTTTTTACAGTTAGTCAGTTTTCCTGGGGGTTTGGTTATGTGGACTGGGAGGGGCCTGGTTCCCACTATGGAGCTGTCATAGGTCAGGAGGGTTACATGGGACAGGTAGGGGGAAGATGGTTAGACATGAGAAAGTACATAGGCAGCAGGATGCAGCTATGTTGGGCTAGGATTTATTTAGGAGTTCGTGGAAATTTTGAAACTGGTTCAAGATGATGTTGTGGGGGCCTGTTCTAACTTTGGCTTTTAGGGTCTGGCAGCTTTACTGATTTTTTAACCAGGGTTTTCTCTGGGGTTTGGGTTACCTGGATCAGTTGAACTATTATGAGTTCTCTCAGGTTCAGCCCCGCTGGGCCATATATTCTGATTCTTAGTTTTAGTCCTGTTTGGGCCTCTAAAATGGTATTTTCTGATGCAGTGGTTTTGTTTAACAAGGTGAGTTTTATGGGGTCACAAGTTTCTATGCTACACCCTCCCAGGCTGGGGATTTTCTGTAGGAGATATGGAGAAGTTGGTGGGTCCCCCTTCCAGGGAGTGGTGGCACCTACCAGCAAGCTCAAAGATTGGCACAACCCTCTGTTCTTGTGAGGGTCTCAGCAGAGGTATTTGTCATAACTTCCATAATTGTGTCCCCTACACCATCTCCCAGGGGCAGATATGGGGGCATGGGGGTACAGGGCAACTAGCAAGGTGTAAGGAGCATCATCTTGGATTGTCCTGCAAGTGTCAAATATTACAGAGGCTGAGGTTGCACCTGTCAAGAATGGGACTGAAGTGTTCAGCACAGGTTGTTAGCCCCAGCTTTGACTGACTTGCAGCCGCCATTGGTTTTGGGTGTGGGTATTGGCTCCTAGGGAGGGGGAAAGGAAGAAAAGGATAAGTGAGTCAAGGCACAGAAACATCCTATCAGGTATTGCACCTATCCACCAATCAGGTATTGCAATTAAAGCTCTATTCACTATAGTCCAGTCTACAGGAGCTACAGAAGCTAGTCCAACTCTGAATAACAGGGTGAGTAGGCTGTATAAACACAGGATCAACCCAGGAGCAGGGATCCATTCTACAGGCATTTGATGAGGTTGGTGTTTGGGGATCCTGGGTGACTTCCACTCTCAAGAGGTGGCTGGGTATGGGTTGGGCTGTTCAGCTGTCATGTTCATTATTAGGGTGTGCCTTCTTGACCCTGGAATGATGGATCCAAGGGATGATGCCTGCAACTTTAAAAGCAGTAGGAGTTACAAGGATCACAGTATGTGAACCTGTCCAGGAAGGCTGAAGGGGTTCTTTTTTCCAGTCTTTGATGCAGACTAGGTCCCATGGCTGGTGGGGTACACCAGGTTCCCAGGGGGATGAGGTTTTGGGACAAGACAGTATTATTTATTTAGGCTAGAATATTCTCCAGCTGCTGGAGAATGGAATCTTGGCTATCTTCCCCCAGGAGCTTGAGATTCCCTCTGAAGGCCTGGAAAATTTGGAGTGGCCATCCAAATTGAATTTCAAAGTGTGAATAGACTGTGGGTCTTGGGGTGCACCTAACTTGGAGAAAGGTTAAGGGAAGTAAGTCTACCCAGGGGAGATCAGTTTCTTGGCAGAATTTGGCTAGGATGGCTTCGAGGGTTTGATTCATGTGTTCAACTTTCCCTGAACTCTGAGGCCTGTAAGCGGCATGGAGTTTCCACTTGATCCCTAACATTTTTGCCAGTTCTTGAACTATGGCAGCCATGAAGGCCAGGCCATTGTTGCTTCCAATAGACAGAGGCAGCCCGTGTCAGGGAGTGATATCTCTGAGTAAACTCTTAGTCACTTCTCTTGCCTTTTTGGTGTGAGTGGGGAAAGATTCAACCCAGCCTGAAAAGGTGCATATCATCACTAACAGATATTTGTACCCCTGACTTGGTTTCACTTCTGTGAAGTCTACTGTGAGATTGAAAGGGGCTGTCCCCATGTGCTGGATGCCAGTTGCAGCTTGGGCACCCTGCAGAGGGTTATTTTTGTATAAACTTGGCACTGGCTGCTAATGGTGGCACAGAGGGAACCTAGTCAGCCTATGTAGTAGTATCTCCCAAGCAAGGCTTCTAGTGCAGTTTTCCCTAGGTGGGTGAGTTGGTGGTATTGCTGGATGAGGACATGAGTGGCTCCTTTTGGGACAAAAATCTGGTTTTCTGGGAGCAGCCAAGTTCCTTTGGGGGTTCAGCTTCCCCCTTCTCCCTTGACCCATTCCTGTTCTTCCCAGGTATAGCTTAGTTGTTTAGTTTCTTGTCCTAAGAGGGACAGCTGCAGTGTCAATTCTGGGACTCATATTCCATGGGTTCCTTCAGCCACTTGCTGAGTTCTTTGTCAGCTAGTCTGTTTCCTTGAGTGATCATATCCATTCCTTTCTGATGTCCCCAGCAGTGGATGATGGTGACTCTGTCTGGTTTCCAGATTTCTTCTAATATTTGAAGGATTTCTTCTTTGATTTTTATTTCCTTTTCCCTTGAAGTTAGGAGGCCTCTTTCTTTATGAATCAGTCCATGGATATGAACGATAACAAATGCATATTTAGAGTCAGTGGAAATGTTTACTGCCTGCTCAACAGCTAACTGAAGGGCTTGGACCAGTGCCCAGAGTTCTTCCCATTGTGCAGACCATCCTTGGGGTAGAGATGATGCTCCCACCACCTATTAGGCATAGGTGACTGCATATCCAGCAAGCATCTCCCCATTTTTAACAGACTTCTCCCATCTGCAAATAGTGTCTGATCCATGTAAGGGAGTGGTTTGTCTTGGAGGTTGGGGTGACTGTCGTAAACTTCCTCAGTCACTTCAACACAATCATATTCAGGGACCCCTTCCTCATCTGGGAAGAATGTGGCAGGGCTTAGACTGTGCACCATTTCTATTGTTACATTTCTATTGTGCACCATTTCACAGAGTAAACCTTGGTAATGTGCAAGCTGGGCATTAGATATCCACCGGTGCCCATGAGAGTTCATTAGGGCAGTGACTGCATGTGGCACCATGACATGAATAGCCTGTCTGAGGGATAATTTGTCAGCTTCTTCGATGAAGGTTATAGTTGCCACCAGGGCTTTCAGGCAGGGTGCCCATCCTGCAGCCATGGGGTCCACTTGCTTGGAGAGGTAAGTGATGGGCCTTTCCAAGGGGCTGGCTGTTTGTGTGAGGACTCCCAGTGCTTCCTTATTCTTTTCATGTATGAACAGGTTGAAGTTTCAATTTACACATGGGAGACCAAGGCAGGGGTTTGGCTGAGTTGTCTTTTGATGTCTTGAAAGGCCCTCTGTTAAGCTCCTCCCCAGATGAGGGACTCCTTTTCTGGACACGTCAGAACTACATAGAGGGGTTTGGCCATGGCTGCAAACCCAGGAATCCAGATGCGACAGACCCCCACAGCCCCAAGGAACTCATGAAGCTTTCTTTTTGTGGTGGTGGTAGGGATGGTGCAGATTACTTTCTTTCATTCTGGTCCAAGTGTCTGGAGTCCTTGTATGATGCTTAACCCAAGGTACATGACCTGCTGTTTACAGATTTGGGCTTTTCTCCAAGACACTTTGTACCCAGTCTGTGTTAGAATTTGTATTAGTCAGTCAAAGGGGTACTGTTGCAAATTACAGAAATTGGTTCGTTTTTATAAAGGGTATTTATTTGGGGTAGAAAATTAC
>JAQZBX010094467.1:0-12024 GCA_029593785.1 Cabassous unicinctus | reverse complement strand
ATAGGGTTCTAGTGGCAGGAGGCTGTGAATTATCACAGCTCTTTGATTTTTGGCTCACCCTTGATTGTTAGGATTGTCCTGCTGGTTGCTGAAAACTGGGCACTGGACCCAGTAATTGGTTGTAGAGTCGTTTCCTAGGGCTTTGGGCAGGGAGGCTATAGAGGCCAGGAAAGCCTCTCCTATTTAATTTTCTTATGTGTACTTCCTTGGTCTGCCAGGAGATGGCGCTCGTTGGCAGCTCTCAATTCAATGCCTGGTTGCACTGTATTTGTTGTGGCACAGACCAGATCAATGTGATAGAGCTTCCTGTCTGGGGGCTAAGAATCTTGTAATTTAAACTTTCGGAGACAGTTCTCCAGTCTTCTCTGGCAGCCCCCTCCCTTTTCCCAGCTGGGAAATATTTCTTCTCCCCTCTGAATCCTCGACAATCAGTCCCTGTTAGTAGTGGAGGAGATTGGGAGGTTTGTATATCTTTAGCCCCTTGCAGGCTCCAAGACAAACAATGGTGCAGCCCCACCCAGCCTGGACTGGCTCTCGGGACAGGGCAGACCAAACCTGGGAGTCAAAAACAGGGTCAGCCCCAGACTCTCTCTCCCCTCTCCTGTGGAGTCCTCAACAATTAGTCCAGGCTAGAAGAGTGGGAGATTACGAGGGTCAGATTTCTCCAGTCCTTCCTAGGCTCCCAGGGCAAACTGCTGTGTGGAAGGGTCTGTGGGGCTCCGCAGCCCAAATTTGCCGGTCAGAACCTGAGTCAGCCTAAGGCTGTGTCCCTCTCTCTACCCTTTCTGGGAGTGGTAGATCCCTGGAGTCCCCTTTGTCTGTAGTCGCAGGCCCAAAGGCCCAAGAATTCTAAAGAATGTGGGGGAGGGTGCCAGCAGCAGCCGCCGCTGCTGATTAAAACTCACGGTTCTGGTTCTGTCGTCGTGATTTCTCTCTTTTGTCCCTCTCTCCTCTGGGTGGTATGCAGTCTTCCCCTGCTGTCCTAAACCCTAGAAGATCAATTTTGGGTCTGTTTCAGCCTGTTCTCTAGCTATTTTTCTGAAGAAGAGATTCCTGTGTGTTACTAGTCAGCCATCTTCCCGGAAGTCTCAGACATTGATATTTTATGGTTAATAAAACTTTTAAAAAGACTTATGCTTAACATTTTCATTTTTAAGTAGTGCAAAGTAATAATGGTTAAATATATAAATACATTTCTGTTATAAAGTGTCAACATTTTAATCTCACAAATCACTAACAAAAGGTTTAACAAGCAATAAAAAAATAAGTCAAGCCATTTGCATTTGCCTTCTGAACAGAGATTTTTATTCAACTTATTAAATACATAGTATCATTATATTTATCTCCCATTTTTTTCTACCATGTTCTAAAATAATTTTGAGGTGTATATTCTACTAGTGACCACCATTAAAACTTTACCTTTGCTTCTACATCTTTAAAAAAATACTGTATAAGTTATACTTGCAACTTTAACAAATTTTGAGTTTAAAAGGACCTAGTTTAACCCTCTCTACATAATGAATTGTATATTTCATTGGAGTTGGAAAATGTTTGCCAGCTAATAATATTTTTAATGATTTTAACTACTAATTGAATGCATTAATTTCAAGTAATGTCAAGATTGAACATATTGTTCTATAAGATTTATGGAAAGCATTATGACATTAATCAGAAAAGATACTTTAGTATCAGATTTTCATTAATTGAAACACTAGAATTGTGTCAATTAAATATGATTTTATCATATGTGTCTTATAAATATCTGTATAAACACTTTTGACATTGACTTATTACTTTTGTCTTTTCAGGTGCTGTTAAGCATTTTCACTGCACTGGACATGGAAAATAGGAATCATGTCAATGTGTTTATTCTCTTGGGCTTTGCCAAATCAAGCACATTGAAATATTCTGTTTGCATTATTTTTGTTTTGTTACATTGCTATTTGGATGGAAAACCTGCTCATAATGATTTCTGTTTCATGCAGTCAGCTAATTGACCAGCCGATGTATTTCTTCCTTAATTAACACTCACTTTCTGACATTTGCTACACTTTCTCAGTGATGCCCAAACTAATGACAGATTTAATTGAAAGGAATACCATTTCCTATAATAGCTGCAAGGCACAGCTCTTTTTCACACATTTCTTTGCATGCACCAAGATCTTTATCCTCACAGGGATGGCCTATGACTGCTATGTGACCATTTGCAAGCCCGTGCAGCACACCATCATTATGAACAAGCAGAGGTGTCACACTATCATGATAGCTTGTTATGCTGGGGAATTTATACACTCAGCCACTCAGTTTCCTCTCACCATCTTCTTACTCTTCTGTGGTCCCAATGAGATAGATCACTACATCTGTGATGTGTTTCCTTTGATGAAACTGGCCTGCACTGATACACACAGAATTGGTCTCTTGGTAATAGTCAGTTCAGGTATTGTTGTTTTGGTAACTTTTGTGATTTTTATGTTATCTTATTTTCTAATATTATACACTATGAGGGCTTACCCTGCACAAAGCTGTAGCAAAGCTCTTTGCACTTCCAGTTCTCACATAACAGTTGTGATTCTGTTCTTTGTGCCTGTTTTCATTGTTTATATTAGACCACTTTTCCAGAAGATAAAGTGTTTGCTGTTTTCTACACCATCATTTTTCCCATGTTCAATCCTCTGATGTACACTCTTAGAAACTTGGAGATGAAGAATGCCTTGAGGAAAATGTGGTGCTGTCAATGTATTCAAAAAATATAAAGGGTATTTATAAAGGGGGTATTTTTGATTTTCTCCCTAGGCCTTATGAAATAGGCATATATTCAACTCTAAGCCTGAAAATTCATCTGGTGTGATATGCAATGTGCCGTCTTGAGCATCTGTCCAGACCTCCTCGTGGTTGGTCAATTTTGATTTATTTCCCCATGTTCATTGTTCCTTCATTCTCCTCATATTCCTTTATGAAGTCCTCCTTATCTTTAACATTTTATTTTGGCAGTGTAAGGAAATCCTTTTCCTTCCTCTGGCATCTATTTTGGCAAAAACTAACATTATGTCATCTGGTTGAGCAGAAATAAAGTTTTTAGAATCTGTGTCCCAGTATACTATAAAAAGATTAAAAAGGTGAAATTTTTTACCTGAGCTGAGTAGATAGATAAATGAGTGGAAAATTTAACCCCTTTGACTACTAAGCATTTATGAACATTCTTTTATACATTTTAGATTCATTAATAATAATATTTTTCTGTTTCTATTGAACAAGATGTACATACATGCACATATACACATATATAAATCTAAGAAACAACAAAAAATGAATTGTTACAAATCTTCTTGTTGCTGTAATTGGTCACGTGACTTTAGTTAATCTCTATCACTTACATTATTTGTAACTACTTTTCCATTATCTTTTACCATTTGTCTTGAAATCTTTAAAAGACATTTTAAAGATTGACGATATTGTTCATCTGTGCCCTCAGTGTGATCAAACCAAAAAATTTCCCTTGGTCATTAGTACCAATGAACTCAGCCCCTTCTATTCTGTTGGTTTAATAGAGATATGAGGAGTTTAAAATGTCCAGGTAGTATTTTCAATTGCCAATTCAATAAAATCACTGATGTGTTCTCTAATGAAAGCTTAAGCTCTTTATATCTAAGACCTACAAATTTGGTGAGCTAGAAATGAAGGGACAGGAAGCAAAACTTTTCTAAGTGTGTTTTTAGTTTGGTAGTAAAAGGAGCTACTTGCATTTACATCCCTTGATACCCTTAACTGTTTATTCTGGCTGTGGAAGAAACAGCACTATATACTGGTCAATTTTCCTTAAAAATGAACCTCCAGATTTTCAAGGTGTTATCTTTACTGTTCAGTAAGGTATTCCACCATTCTGTTACACAAGTTACTACAGAGTAATGGGTATACGGTAAGGAAAGTGAATTCCTTGATATTGTGTGCACTGCCACATTTCTTTTACTATGAAATAAGATATTTGATCAGACTCAGTGCTGTGTTAATAACAAGATGATGAATAAGGCTTCCATAAATTCATGGATTTTGCTGTTATAACTTGCACCTGACCAGACCTTTTAACAAGGACATCCAGAAAAACTGTGGTATGCAGTGGAGGGTAAGCATCACAGTGCCAATAAGGTAGCCAAGGCTGCAGTAGCCAAGATACCAGAGGAGAAAACTATGCATAAGTGAGGCTGATATTCAGTGTTGCTTTGTACTTGAGCCATTGACTGATTTTCAAGCATCAGCCAGCAGATGGATAGACTAAATGTAACAAATGCTTGCAAGAATTTAGAGAATTAGAAATCATATGCATTACTGATGGAATGAAAAATGATACAATCAATTTATCAATTGGGAAAATAATTGACTAAAATTAAGCATACTGTTTCTGTGTCCTAGAAATCCAATCATATGTATACACTCAACAGAAATGCTTACATAGATTCACCAAAAGAGAAAAACTTCTGAGAGCATTGTTTGAAGAGCCCCAAACTTGTAATAACCCAAATGTAGAACAAATAAACAGATTGTGGTATATTTATACATAAAGTACAACAATGCAATAAAGAAACCATTGTTTCCCTATGATACGGAAAAATGTCACAATCACAATTATAATGCTGAACAAAAGAAGACAGAAAGAGTAAATATTTTATTATTCCATGTATATAAAGTTGAAAATAGTTAAAAAATAATCTATTATTAAAAGACAGGTTAGCAGCTACTTCTGGTGACTGGAGGAAGGAATCTTCTGTTCTGTTGCTAATGGTATATTTCCAACCTGCACTCCCATTTCTCCGCAAGGTCTGTTCTTTTCTCCCATTTCTTGAAAATTCTTTTTACTATTTTTATTGACCTAACAACAACAACAAGATAACTGTAAAGAAAAAGTAGAGATTTTATTGTTTCAAATTAAAAACTTTGTTTATTAAAAATCCTTTATAAAGAGAAGTGGGAAAAATCCCTAAACTGGAATAAGTTATATATAAAGATTATGACAAAATCATTAGTATCCAAAATATATAAACAAGCCCCAATGAGAGAGAAAGTAAAGAATCCATTTTAAAAAAAATGGTCAAAGTTAAAAGCAGACATTTTACAGAAAAGAAAATCCAAATCACCTGTAAACATTTGAAAAGATAGTAATCAGGGAAATATTAAAATCACAATGCAAAAATATTTAACCCTCATCAATCTGGCAACATTTAGAGTTATAAAAGACCACATGGTGGCAAGGATATGAAACAATGAAAACACTCATTTACTGCTTGTCAGAGTGTTAGATTTATCATCTGTATGAAGAGGTATTAAGTATTAAGTAGAATGTATGCATTTCTTATGACTCAGTATTTCAAGTATTATTTACAGATGAGATACTTTTGTAGATTTCCACCAGGTGATAATTTCAAGTATCTTCAGAGCAGCCTTGTTTGCATTCACAAAATAGTAACCATAATAAAAATAAAGAATGATAGGAAAATAAATGGCAGATAATACAACTGCTCAATAATAGAAGAATGGATAAATTAATTGTATGTTTTTCATACAAAAAATACTGAAAAAAATGAGTGAAGTAAACACATTCATCTGATGCATAAGACTCAAAATTATAATTTTAAAAGAAAGAAGTCATTCATAGAAGATTCAAGGTCAAAAACAGGTAAAATTAGACAATATATTGTTTCAGGGTATAGATATATGTATTAATGCTCTCAATGTAAAAATAAACAAGAGAGCATTAACATATAATTCAGGAATTAGTTACCTTTGAGAGAGAGGGAAGGGATACTTTGGGGAAGAGACTTTCAAGTCACTTGAAAGGTACTGGCAATGTTCTATTTCTTAACAGGTCTGGTAGTATAAAAGAGTTTGTTTTATTTTGAATCTTTCTCTAGATATAGATAGAAGCATAGATAAAGATTTAGATTATAGCTATAACTACATATATAGATAGACATATACTCACACTTATATAATTAAAATTTTATTTAATATATATTTACAATTAAAATGATAAAAGTCAATGATGTTTTGAAAGACAGATATTTGCTTAAAAATAGTGAATTATGCAATCATCTGGAAAATTCTCCCAGAAGTCAATGCAAATATTTAAGAAATAAAAGTAATTTGTGTAAGATAAGAGCTGTACAGAAGAATAAATATATACATATAAGTGGAATTTCTAGAAATTGAGAAGCATTAATCAATGAGCAATTTGAGAAAATTGACTTAAATTTAAGAAAACTGAGAAACAATAATCAAAAATATAAGAAAATTATCCTGAATTTAGGAAAGACATAATAATTGAGATATATATTACTTACCCACTAATATCCATTGATTATCAATCACAATAGCCAGAAATATTACAATACCTAATTTACTGTAGTGAAAATTATGGACTTTTAGATTTGAAAAGTATGGACTCTCTCCTGAAGTTGTGTTGTGACCTGACCCTTGTTATTGGCCTAGAAGCATGAGGCATGATGAGAATAAAGTGAATCTTAAGAAAATTAGCATCATTTTTTTTTTCAAGGAAACAGGTTCAGGTGAATTTATTGCACAATTTTTAGAGAAATAGAATTTGTTTTCCTCAAGAACAGAGAAGAGGGATATTCTGTTCTCCCAGAGGTTTCAGGGAATTTGGGTGTTCAAAGTTCTCAGACTCAACCTTAATGGTCACTATCCCAGATTTCAGCATCTCATTTTCCAGGGCTCTTTTATTGACATAAGACTCTTTACAGTATGGTTTACATTTTAGACCATACATTTTTATAATTTTTTGATGAAATTTAACATGGCCTGCACCCATGATTGCATGATCATGCAGAACACTTCCATTGCCCCCAAATACCCCTTCTTCCATATGTTCTATTCATCCCTCCCCCTCAACTCAGGGCCAATGGTAACCACCAGGCTTCAATCCTTGAAGGACAAGATTCTTAGGTACTTGCAACAATGCTGAGGGCTGGACACATTAGTCTGTCTTCCCATATTAGGAACTTCCCATGCTCTTGAGAGACACACATACCCTCTGTTTGAGAACACATCCCCAGCATGGGAGTCCAACTCCTTCCCCTTCATTTTGTGGATCTCCCTCCACTGATAGAGCACAGTATGACAAAAATGATCAGTCAGTAGCTATGTTTCAATATTTATGCATCAGTTGTAACAAATGTACCATCCACATGTAAAAAGGGGGAAGCTGGTTATATGGGATCCCCTATGTTCTGTATGTAACTTTACTGTGACCTAAAACTTCTTTGAAGACAATATTAAAAAAAAAGTAAAACACTGATGAAGAAATGGAAGAAAATGCCACTGTATATGCAGGACAACTGATATTACAGTGATGAAAGGAAAAACACCAAAAAAATAATTTATTTTATTTTATTTTTTGATGTTTTTCATTTTTTTAATACCCAAATCTTTTTTACCTTATTTTAGTTTCTCTACATTATTATGTATTTTATTCATGTATAGACCTATTATTATTATTCATTTTCCTATTAATTGAATTTGGTAATATTCTTGGCTTCATTTTTGAAGAGGTTTTAGATCACAGAAGGGTTACAACTATGGCAGGGGAAGATCAATGGGGTGGGGTGTCAGTGATGGAAGATACATGGGAGGAAGTTCACCTGGCCATACACATAAGGTATATAAATATGTTCAAACGTTCATGGAGCATTGCCACTGTGGGTGGAGATTCACACAACAGCTGAAAGATTATTGAATCCCAATCCTGGGGAGCTCTACCACACCCTTTTATGGAACAGCAATGATCCCCCAAGTACAAGGGCAATGACTAGTGAAGAAGGATGGTCCATTGATAGGCCCTTGATTTTGACAACTATGTTTGCAAGCCTTTTGGTCTTGAATTTGCAACTTAGCCTAGTTTTGGAGAGTGCCTAAGAGTTGCCTCCTGAAAGCCTCCTTATTGCTCAAATGTGGCCTCTTTCTAAGCCAAACTCAGCAAATAAATACATTACCTTCCCCCCAGCATGGGACATGATTCTTGGGATAAGCCTCTCTGGCATCGAGGGATTACTATCAAGCACCAGCAGGTGATAAAACTGGAAAAAGACCTTGAATAAAAGAGGGAAAATGAAAAGACAAATGAGTGTATATGGCTAAGAGACTTCAAAGTTTGTTGGGGGTTAATCAGAGAGATAATGCTTATGCATGTCTCAGCAGGATCTCATAGATAGCCAAGGTAGATACTACTACAATTAGTGAGGATCCTGAGGGCTCTGGAGACTCCCAGGACCTATGGTAATGGCAGATAGCTCCAGAGCTTGGTGCCTTGCCAGTGGCCCTACTTTGGAGTTTGTGTTCCCAAGTGTGACAGAGTTGGACTCAGATGTGACTTCTCTACACATGCTTTTTCTGTCCATTTATTTGAACCTATAGTTGGTAGATGTATGTCCAAGAGACTTTAATCTCTGGGCTGTCCATGTGCCAGCTGGGCCATGAAATTCAACAGAGTTGCAATTCCCACTCTCCAGTTCATTGGACTTACCCAGTACAACTAACAAGGAGATAATGATGGACAATGACCATCCTAAGTAACACAGAGAGTCTACAACTGCAAGCAAGATAGTCCCATACATCTGCCCCCATGGGATCAAAGACTTCTCTCAATTAGAGGTGGAGTGGGCAGCACCATCCCAGAGTCCTCAGGATTGGGGAGTGGACTATGAACTAGAGTGGTCTTACTGGTATTTTACTATGGACTTCTTGTGATTCTAGCAATGGAAGAAATGATATCATTCATGGGGAGGCAGTGGCCACTGGAGGTTCTGAGGGGAGAGGGAAATACAGGTGAAATGTGGTGGTATTTTGGGGACTTGGGAATTTTCCCAAATGGTATTACAATGACAGATACAGGCCATTGCATGACTTGCCATCACCTGCAGAATTATGCCGGAAAGAGTGTAAACTACAATGTGAACTATAATCCATGCTTAGTGACAATGCTCTAAAATGTTTTCATCAGTTGTAACAAATGTGCCATGCAAATGAAGGATGTTGTTAATGTGGGAAAATGTGGGAAATGTGGGAAGCAGGGCATATGGGAATCCCCTATATTTTTGTGTAACATTTATGTAATCTAAATACTTAAAAAAAATAAAAATAAAAAATATATTTAAAAAAAGAGTCTCTAAAAACTAAAGCCCTGTTACTCTCATAACCAAATTCTGGGTCTGATTTGCAACATGATCTGCTTTTTGGTTTCTGAATATCAGAACTACAAGAGAAGAGTTCTGGTTTTCATAGCATTCCTTAAGTTGCAGTAGACCAAATACAGCAACCATTTCCTTTATGTCTGCTTTTGTGCCACCAACAGAAATCAGGAAACATCACAATCTTTATGCTTTTATGTTTGACTTTTTCCATCCAGGCTCCACCATCATTGCAAATCCCTAGACCTCATCATTTGCTTTCACTCTATCTCTGTTAACATAGGTGAGATACTCATGTTTAGTGCCCTGCATGTACAATCGAGATGTGATGGGTGTTAAGGCCTAAAGAGACCACTCTGACATATGGAAATGTGGAAAATTTGTCTATCTTCTCTTTCAAAATGGATTGTCTGAGACACAGTAGTTTATACAGTTGCTTGGAAAACAATCCAGCAAGATGGAGGGAACATTTGTCCTTGACACCATACAGAGGTCAGTTTAAAAATACACACTATTATATTATCTCTTCTTTGCTGACTTATTTTCATTTTATTTTACCATTGCATTGTAACACATAAACTTTGACTCAGTTTCTATTTCTTCAGAAACCCAGGTTAAGATATCTATTTTCAGAAGCAGCCAAGGGTTATAATCTCCCAGGTAATCCACTTTAAATGCCACATGGAAATCAAGTAGAACATTAGATATACAACTTTTGGATAGACACAAAAAACATTTTAAACATAAATGACAATCATAATTTTATTTCATTTTAATTTCAAAGTTCATTAGAGACTACTCCCCTCTGCTGAGAAAGCAGGGAAGTCCTACAGCCAAGACCCACATAGCACATAGCCTTAATGCATGGTAAAATGCATTAGTCTTTAATAGTGAAGTTAAACTTTTATTCTGACTGCATTCAAATACTGAATAACATCTTTAATTCAGAATTAAGGGAAATTATCTAGTGAGTTCATCTCCTAGTAAGTAAAAATCCAACAAACCTATAAGAAACAAATATTACTTTCAAATAGAAAAACTTAGCTTTCATATATAATATAAATTAATTTTTACTCTATAAATATGCTGATATAATTTCTTTGAGATGTGCATTTTCCCTGTTTCCTTCAATGTTTTGCAAATGTTTTAAATAATAACTTCCCATTATTTAAGTAAAATATAATGAATGATTACATCTATATCCTTCAGAAGATGTTAAAATGAGGCAGACTTATGATTTTAGAAAATTCATGAAGAAAAATAGTATCATTACTATTGAGTGTAACATATTGGAGTGGGCCCAGAAATAAGTTCACCAGAAAGAAGGCTATATAATTTTTGAAAGTAATACAATTTATCTGTAGCATTTTTGTGGAGATTAAATAAGGTAACAAATGTAAAATACTTTGCAGATTTCTGGTAATTTTCAACTTTTAGAATTGTTTCACTTGGTATATGAATGTTAACCAAGTCTTGTAACTGTAGCAGCTAGAGATGAGAGTTTGTCTCTGCCAATTTCTCCTTATCATTCAAGCTGGTTTTCCAATTCTGATGAAAAAGTATATTCCAAGTACCAGATCTTAATTATCATCAGAATTTCCTCACTTCTGTAAAGCAGGAAAAATCATCTTGGTTGAACAATTCATTGTTCTGCCAGTACCTAGAACAAATTCCTAGAATACGGAATTCCAGTGGGAGAACTTAGACTATAAATGTATAAAGATATTTAAAAATTGGGATGGTAAGGGAGGTCCATCCTTCTAATTTTACAAATGAAGGATTATATTTCATAGTCAACTAAAGGAATAACAAGAGAAGTTAGCTATCTCTATTCTTCAACACATTATCATCTCAGACATAAGAAAAACAAATATTTACAAAAGTACCCATCTAGTGCAAAATGTTAATAAGGAAAATGCATGTGTGAAGGAGGATATGGGAACTGTACTTTCTGCATGATTTTTCTGTGAACTCTAACTAAAAACAACAACAACATGTATTTGTCTTTCAAGAGTTATTTGGCATTTGAGAATAGCATCAGTTGGTTTAGCTTGGTTTGTTAGAGACTCATCCAAACCCATACCCACATGGATAAATTGTCTTCTTTTTGATTCATGTAAACAAATTGTTCAATTCTTCCTAAGCAATCATCCTAAAATTGTATGCTCATTTTAGTGACCATATTGCCAGTCTTAGCAACTTAGACTAGCTTTTTTCTTCTTCATTACCATTATTTTTACTCCATTCTTCTTGTCACTATTAGAGCTATATAATACCACCTCTATTAATGTTTCTCTGGTAAGAAATGTTAAACCTTATCAGATAAATAGGTCTCTACTGGTAGAATTTTAAGAATCATTAATAAGCTAAGAAAGAACTATTTATAAACAAGCTTGCAATTCATTCCTTCAAATTACACTGCAATTTTTCAATTTCATATATATAAAACATGAGCCTCTTTGTATGCTAAATAATTTTTACTAATTATTTATGATTTCAGCATCAAGATATTTGAAATTTATTTCAAACTGTAAGTGTGCTCTCATTTTTCCTTTCAGTGGATTTATTTATTTATTTATTTATTTTTTAATTTGTAAAATGATATATAAATACATATGCATATATGTGCATTTGTTGACATAAATGTTATTTGTTATATATATATATACATTTTATAAAGGTGCCTAGATTACCCAAATATTACTCAGAAACTACAGGGATTCCCATGCTCCCCACCGCCAATACCCCCAAAAACACCCCACACAACCATTCCCCATCCGTGTGGTATTACACCCGCAATGGATATACACATCCAGGGGCCTTGCCACTG
>JAQZBX010094465.1:0-12026 GCA_029593785.1 Cabassous unicinctus | reverse complement strand
AGCAAGGGGGGGATAAATAAATAAAATAAATAAATCTTTAAAAAAAAAAAAGAAAAGAAGAGGGGCTCGGGTATGGGATCTCACATGACTTAATGGTAGTACTGTGATCCCATCCCACTCAGTACCCGACATCCTGTTACTTTATTGTTCCCCTTAGAGCTTGCTGGGGAAATTAATTCTTTTATTAAGAATGATAGTAAAAGACTGTTCATGGACTCCAGGCATGTCTACCTCAGGAGATGTTCAAGTGGTGTATGGGATTGTGATGATGTCCATAGGAGGGGAGAGAAAGAAGCAGTGAATTTTTCTGTGAATGAATTGTGTCTGTGTTCCAGGAGTTCTTGGGATAATGTTGGACTCTGTTCTCCTCCCTCAGTCAGGCCTTTGATAGAGACTGTTACAAAGTAATGGGCTCACAGCTCTTTTGAGAACCATAGCTCTTTTGAGAGAGCCTTCTGTTGAGAAACATGCAAAATGACACAAAACATTTTGTGTCCAATTTCAGAGGTTTCACAGACTGCTGTGAAGCCCAGCCATGGATTCCAGGTTAAGAACCCTTGCCTGCCAGTTCCTGGCAAGATGACAAACTACTTGTGGTAGGCAGAATAATGGCCCCCTTAAAGATGTCCACGTCCTTATCCTTGGACCCTCTGAATGTACCTTACATGGCAGAGGAAATTAGCAGGTGTGAATAATTTAAGGATCTTGCGGTGGGGTGATTATCCTGAATTATTCAGGTGGGCCCAATGTAATCAAGAGGGTCCTTGTGAAGGAAAGAGGAGGCAGGAGAGATGGAGACGGAGAAGGAGATGTGAGGGTGGAAACAAAGAATGATGCGATGTGAGAGAGACTCAGCCGGGCATCAGCCAGGGATGCAGGTGGCCTTTAGAAGCCCCAGAAGTGTCCACAAGGGAACACAGCCCTGCTAATACCTTGATATTAGCCCAGTGAGAACCGTTTTGGACTTCCAAATTCCAGCATTGTAGGATGATGATTTTGTGTTCTTTATAAGTCACTAAGTTTGTGACAGCAATAGGAAACTGACATAGATGTCCTTAGAGGATTTTCCATACAGATCTCCTCTGTTAACATTTCTTGGAAAAAGTAGTCTAAACAAGAAGATAAATCCAGGTGGCATGCAGTAAGATCCATGGGGTGTCAGGAGGGGAAGAGCACACAGCTAGTGAAGTGCTCTGTTGACCAGAAAAGTAAGGACCTCATGACTTTGAAGTAGGCAGTGATTTTTCTTACAAAGGACACAGTACTGCCAACCACAGAGGAAGAAATAGATTGAGTGGATGACTGGTAAATTAGAAACTTCTTTTGCTTCAAAGAGTAAAAGGCAAGCCACAGGGTGGGGGAAGATGTTTAAGAAACATATATCTGACATATGACTTGTATCCAGAATTTCAAAGAAACTCCTAAAGGTCAGGAAGAAAAAGTAAGACAACCCCCAGTAGAAGATGGGGCATAAGACTAGAACAGACACTTCACAAAACAGAATATTCAAATGCTTGCAAACATATGGAAAGGTGCTTAACTTCAGCAGTCATCTGGAAACTGCAAATTAAAACCATGAGGTATTGTTTCTACACTCCCACTAGAATGGCTAAATGAAAAGGATGGACAACACAAAGTGTTGTTGAGGATGTGGAGCAACCAGAATTGTTAGACCCTGCTGAGTGGGAGTGGGGGTGGGGTGTTATAAATTGATACAGCTATTTTATACACAGTATAAACTATCTCAGCCACTGCTAAACAAACCATTCAGTGGGATTAGTCATATTCACAATATTGTAGTATCCTCACTCCTCACCACCTTCCATTACTAAAACTTTCTTGTCTTCCCTGCATTAACTGCCCTCCACCTCGTGCACCCTGAATTCTAAATTCTGTCTTTCTGAGCTTACGTATTCTCCAATATTTTTGTTCTAGTTACCGTAGAGCTTCAATTTAACATCCTAAATCTGTAACAATCTCGTTTGCTTTGACACCAACTTAAAGTCCATAGTATATACAAGCTATGCTCCTAGACCCCTTTGTCTCCCCCCCACCTTTGTGTAATTCTTGTCACAGATGACATGTTTCTACATTGAGTCCAAACCACTGATTTATCATTATGTTTTATGCATTTGCCTCTTCAATCTTATAAGGTGTAAAAAGTGGAGTTGCAGACTAATAATACATTTCTGTTATTGTGGTCTTCAGCTCTGTTGGGTTCCTTTTCCTGATTCCCAAGATGTTTTTGCCAGTTCTTGCTAGTTGTTTAAAGCTTCTAAGAGAGCACAGAGCCCTGAAACTTCTCATTCCACCATCTGGATGGGAGGTCCTGGTACAGCTATTTTAGATTTGGCAACAAGTGCTAATTGGAATTATATGCACATTCTGTAACACAACAATCCCTCTCCTAGGCATGCGCCTGAAATCAGTACATGCCTATATTCATTTAAAGACATGTTCAAAGATGTTTATGGCAGCATGACTCATTATAGTCACAAACTCAAGCTAAACCAAATGTCCACCAACAGTAGTAGAATAGGTAGATAAATCATATTGTATGCAAACAATTAAATTCTGTATAGCAACAGAGAACAACTTTGATGAGTCTCATAAACATTGTTGAATAAGAAACTAGACACAGAACAGGAAATACTCTGATTTCACTGATATAAAGCTCGGTATCAGGTAAGACCAGTTAATGGGGTTTCAGGGTCAGGATACTGGTTAGCTTTGGGAGTGATGGGGGGTATGGGGAGGATATCTGGGATTCTGGGGTTGTTCTGTTTTCATGATCTGGGTAATAGTTACTTGGATCTATTCACTTTGTGAAAATTCCTGGAGCAGTAGGCACACGATTTTCGCACTTTTCTATGTAAAACTTCAAAAAGAAGTTTAATAATGATAACTAATGGCAAGGTTTAAGAAAGCAGCCTGTATCCACAGCAATCCCGAAGTAAGTTCTGGGTAATCCCAACTTGGCAAACAGGTGAGGAACGTGGTAAAGAATAAAGAGAGATGAAAATGTGCTGAAGTACTGCTTTTCGGGGGAGATATGGATATTTATAAGTTTAATTGATGAGGAAAAATAAAAATAGTAATAGAGCCTAATGAGTTAATGGCATAATTGGCTTTGAAATATGCTGTGTTAATGAGGAGACGATTGGTGGCAAGTAAGAACTACTTGAAAATTAGTGTGTTAGGCAAGATAGATGCTTGCGTCCTTCTAAAAAAGAATTTCTGCAGTACCCAGGCCTGTGCTGGTGTAGCAGGTCCATGACATTATCAGAAACCCTGCTGCCCTGACTGAGTGCTCTGTTGTGTGACTTCTATTTGTGGTCACACCATCGTCAGGATGGCTGCTAGGGCTGCAGCGATTACAATGGCATTCCAGAAGCTAGAAAGAAGTGGGAAGAAGGACATGCCCCTCCCTTTTAAGGAAATTTCCCAGGAATCACACATGAAACCTCCCTTTACATCTTTTTTGCCAATTACATGACTACCCCTGGCTTCAGAAAATGCCTTTTATAAGTAGGGTTGCAGTATGTCTGGCTAAAAATTGGGGTTCTTAAAGTAAGGAATAATGGGAGAATAGATGTTGGGAGCAACTAGCAAACTGGCCACAGTTGTAAAAGGAAATTCAGCTGACAACTAGAAAGAATACAGGAAACAAGGAAAAAGTAGGGTAATTGGAAAGCATGAATTAAGTATGGCTGTAACAGTAATGAGAATAATTAGATGATGTTAAGCTCTAATGAAAAGACATCAATTCTCAAATCAGTTCATTTAAAAAAAAAAAATCACAACCCTGTTCTGTATTAGGTTGTCTACAAAAGAAGACAGAGAGGTTGAAACATTTTTCTAAGGCACTGGTAGAGTCAATTTTACATATTACCTGGTGAGAGAACAGCATAATAAAATTGTTCCCTGTGTTTACACTTAACCCTTCTTTTTACTGGTGAGGGCCACCTTGTGTATTCCTGAGCATTTTCAGATCTTTTTTTTTTTTTTTGAGGTACCGGGGCTGGGGATTGAACCCCAGACCTCGTATGTGGGAAGCCGCACTCAACCACCAGGCCACATCGGCTCTCCTGAGTTGCTTCCCAATTTGTTTGCTTTTCTGTTTTTAAGGGGGCACTGGGAATTGAACCCGGGACCTCCCACATGGGAAGCAGGTGCTTAACTGCTTGAGCCATTTCCGCTCCCCTTCTCTTTCTTGTGGATAGTTTCAGCCTTTGTGCTTGTTTTTCTTTTACTTCACTCACCTGAGGTCTGCCTCGCAGCCTTGGTCAGCTCTGTGCCATGTTCCCCTTTCAAGGCTGCCTCCCAGAGTTGGAAGAGGATGTTCCCAAAGTGACCCAGCCCTCCCATACATACACGAGGGTTAACAGTGTCGTCGTGGAGAGGTCACAACTTAGGGTCTTGTGAAGGCTAGGCCAGAGATTGTTGGTATCTCAATGATAATGCCAGTGGCAGGACCCTGGAAATCTGTCAGTCTTGAAGGGTGGGCCCAGCTGCAGAGCAGTGTTCAGCCTAGAGAACATCTGACAGCAAGCAGAGCGCTTGTCATCTGTGCTCACCCCATCCTGGCAGTCTCAGCTCAGCGATGCTGTTGGAGCGAGGAAGGAAGGCGTAGGCTCTCTAGTTTGTCATGGTTGTTTCATATGATTCAACCGTGGTTTCAGAAGCATGTTTGAGTTGTCATTGATGGTGACCTGACATGCCTAGGGACTAGGAAATACTACAGTACGAAGGTGGTGGGCGTCCAGAGGCTTGACCCAGAATGTCTTTCAGGAACAGAAGGATCCAGCTTATTTGGAGGTATGGCTACTGCTTTCAGGGTGTTTGTAGCCTGAGAACCAGGCACAATTCACAGCAAGGTTTTTGTTCATTTAATGGGAGCCCCTGAGATACAGGCGTTTGCCACCAGTGCCTTATTTCCCAGCCTGCAGTGGTCGAGGATGTGTTCTGAAGCTCCCTGAACGTCTAGTGACAAGCCCCTGGGCCCACTGCCTAAGTGTTTCTCGGATATGAATTGCCTCTCTGCACAGAGGTCTTGCCTTTATTTGTCTTGCCTGTCAAGGGTGGTTTTTAAAAACTTTGTATTAAAATTTTCAAGCATATTAAAAAATCTCATGTACCTATCATTTGGGTTTTTTTTTTTAGGAGGTACCGGAGATTGAACCCGGGACCTTGTTACATATGGAGCAGGTGCTCAGCCACTGAGCATACCCGCTCCGTGTTTCTTTTTGATTGCATTTACCCTGAGAACTATTAACAGTATTTTGTAGAACTTTTTAAACAAATGTTGAATTGTTCAACATTTGTCTTCTTTCAGCCAGTAATGATGTTCTCTCTTTAAAGAATTGACAGGTCTTGAATATGTGTAATGGCTGGTATGGATATTTTGTCCTTTAAGGAAATAAATTATCAGTGACCAGTTACTGAAAATGGTAGCCAGAACATGTGCCTTGAGGTTCTATACATCAGCATTCGGATTTCACTGTAGCACTTACCTTTGGTCCTGAGATGACTGAATCTGCCATTACATATTGGACTGGCTGTGGGTGGTGGGCTTTCCTGCCTGCACAGGAGGCAGGGGGAGGTCTGTCTGGCATTAGACAGGTCTGAACTGTGTGGTGGAGGAACTTGCCCTCAGCTCTAGCAGCTCTCATTTCATTCACCTCCCAGAGTTCTCAGACTCCTTGGCAGTATAAGGATGAGACTGTGTGAAGCACATGCTCTTCAAGATTAGGGAAGGTGCATTTCCCTCTGGGAAGCTGAGAGGCTTGGGGGATCCTTCCCTGCTTTCCTTCACTGTGACCTCAAGAATGTGGAGAACTCCATTCCCAATACCCACATACGCCCCTGGACAGTTTTCCTATGTCTGCCTGCTGCTGGCATGGGTACAGGATCACTGCTTATGTCTGCTGCTGCATTATTTTGCTTTCTTCTCACAGGGAACCCTGCTTAAGATCAGATCCCGTGAGGTTGGGAATTGCTGGGACAGCACATCTTCTCAATCACTTTCTCTCTTCTAAAAATAACCCAGTATTCTAGAAGGACAATCACAGTTGGACATATTTGGAACAATGCAGAAAGTTACTTTCTTCTATGTATTCTTTTTTTGTGTGTGTGTATTTTGTCTTCTATGTTTTCTTTTTGTTGTTTTTTTGTTTTTTTGTTTTGTTTTGTTGTTGTTTTTAGGAGGTACTCAGGATTGAACCCAGGACCTAATACATGGGAAGCAGGCGCTCAACTACTTATGCTACATCTGCTCCCCTTCTATGTATTTTTAACACAGATTTTAGTAGAAGACTCATAAATTTATAGCCATTTAAGACTTGGCAATTAGTGCTTGAATTCATTCATCTGAAAGTCAGAATAAATCTAAAATAAGTTACTGTGAAAAATGAATTTGAAACAGAAAAGATTATATAATGCCTGTTTACTTGCATTTGGTAGGTTTGAGAAAATAAAAGCAATTCCCCTCGAATGGCATACTGAAACCAAATTTCCATTTTCCTATTCTAATGTCCTTATGGCCAGCTATTTATTTTGGGTCAAGCATTTTTGAGGCAATTCATCCCTTATTGCCATTTTTCAATGTCTTTCACTGTTAAAAATTAAGGAAAGCTTATGATATATAAATCAAATCGGAATGTCCTGAAACACTTCTGGTTTATCATTCTGAAAGGTTCAGTATATGACTATGTGAACCAATGAGACAAGGAGGCCAATTAGTTTCTTGACTCCTAAATGAAATTTATCTTGAAGTAGCAGGAAAACAGACTTTGGCTATTTATTTTAAGTAACTGAAAGTGGAGAACGTTTATTTCTTGAGAAGAGAAATAAGGCATTAAATAGGGCTTGCTCTTTGCAAAAAGTCAGTAGTGTTGTTTCTGCTTTTTTCTCCCAGATCAAGTACTGCACCTAACAGAAATTTTACTACCTCTCCAAAATCGTCAGCAAGTCCCTATTCCTCAGTGTCTGCCTCTCCCATTGCAAATGGTGCTAGCACTAACACCTCTGGGATGCACAGTTCCGGTGTCAGCAGGGGGTAAGAGCAGGCCTTTTTGCTTTCCTTTGCTTTCCTTTCCTCTGAAGCCTCCCAGGCTGTCTCTAGATAGCTTATCCACTGTTACACTTAGGACCATGGGCTTTGAGTTCCCCACGGGAACATACTGCATGTGGTTTCTTGCTCCATTTCAGATCCACAGTAAATCATACCCACAGTAAATTGTGCTTCCTATTTCTGACTTACATGGCTTGTCCTCCTGGGAGCTGGTGTTTTCTCCATAGTCTTAGTCACTTGTGGTCTTGAGGGTGACTGTGTTTGTTTGTGAAGGGACAGGCTGGCCATATGGCAGAATAGCTTTGAGAGGATGGGTCTTCGCTGTGTGGGAGTCCTGCCTGTGTCTCCCCTGGATGGCCATGAGAGCACCTGAGAAGGGCGAAGTGAAAGAGTGTTCATGAACACTCAGGTCCAGTCGAGGCTGGTGGGTGGTAGCAGATGTAAGCTCTTGGTAGTAGTAACCAAAATGTTCTTCCCTGTAGTCATCTGGCAGTCAGCCTTCTGGAGGGATACAAATTTAGCATCTGCCAAAGCCTGAGAGAGGAAAATTCGAGTAGCATTTCTCCCTTTAAGGGTATGCTTACCCCCTGCTACCACATAGTCCAGGGCAGGAACTGGGGATAGAGGGAACTTGCGTCATGGTGTTACAACCAGATAGGAATTCTGGAGGGCCCAGAGGAGCCCCAAAAAGCCTCCTGAGGGCATGTGTGCAATACTCGCTTTTATTGCTGATATGGGTTGTGTTTTCTAGCAGATCTGGCTTTTCTTCTTCATATAATTGTCATGAGTCCCCATCGTCTCACATACAGCCTGGGCTCTGCGGACTCGGAAACCTGGGGAACACCTGCTTCATGAACTCCGCTTTGCAGGTAGGGGGGAGTTGTCATCTGACTAGCTGTATCTTTCACGGCACTTTGAGGCCCAGAAGGGAGTGCGTGCTAAGTCGCTGGATGGCTCCTCTCCCGGGGTCCCCACATACCCATATTTGGTTGTTAGTGTCAGGGCACCTCCCATTCATTGGTACAGAATGGCTTCATCAGTATTTGTGGCCCCGAAGTGTCTTAAATAATTCTAGGTTTGGTTTTGCAGAATATTGCAAATTTTGGGTTTGATCTCCCCAGAAACTACTGGAGTAATTGCCTGTTTGGTTTCTGATGGAATAAGGAGAACTTTCAGTAGCTAGTACCAAGAATTATGCTTTGCTTAAGGCCGAGCACCTCTTCATCAGTGATAGCTACCTCATCCTCTGCCCCTTAATTGAAGAATATCCTAAAACCTACCTTTGAAACCTCATTTATTCATTCAAATAAATATTTATTGGGTACCTAGTCTGTGACAACTCTGTGTTAGACGGGATTCAGTGGTAAGCAGGTCATATAATGGTTTTTGTCCTCACAGAGCTTACTAACTTTGATGTTTCTTAGGGTATAGGCAGAAGATAATAAAAGATATGGTAAAAGATTAGGTAACCCTTGGATTGGCAAATTGCTCTCTTCCTACTGTGGTAAGGCAAGAAGAAGCCCAGTACTGAAGAAAGAGACCTGACATTTGGCCTTGTGTGGGCAAGTTTTCTCAGCTGTTTGTACTCTCAGTTTTCCTTAACTGTTGAATGAGAAGAAGAAAAACAAGGTTTATAGCTCTAGATGTGTAAATATTAGGAAAAAAGGAAGGCTAAAATTCTATGAGTTAAGCATCTATTGCATGATGCTAGAAAAACAATGAATGAAACCCAAAGGAAGTAGAAGGAGGGAAATAATAGAGATAAGAACAGAAATGAATGAAATACAAAGCCCATTTATAGTACAGCCAAATTTTGGTGTATTGAAAAGACTAATAAAATTAATAACCCCTTAGGAAGACCAATCAGAAAGAAAAAGAGAAAACACAAATGATTAATTCCAGGAATATAAAAAAGATTATCACTATAGATTCTACAGACTTTCAAAAGATTATTGGAGACAGTATGACAATAAATTGGACAATTCAGATGAAATGGACAAGTTGCCTTGAAAAGCACAAGTTACCGAACTTCCACAAGAAGAAGTAGAAAGTCTGAATAGTTCTATAATTGATAAAGAAATGGTTCAGTAATTAAAACCTTACAACAGAGAAAATTCTTGTTCTGAATGGCCTTACTGGTTGAATGTATTCAAAAATTTAAGGAAGAAATGATGCTAACATACAAACTCTTACAGGTAGTAGAAAAAGAGGGACAACTCCCCAAGTCATTTTACAAAATCTGGCAAGTTGAAAAAAGAGAAATTATAGACTACTGTATCTCAATATTGTATACACTAATAAAACTAAAGAAAACTTTAGCAAACCAAATTCAGCAATATCAAAAAATAGTAATACAAGACCTAGTGTGTTTTGTGCCAGGAAAGCAAGTTTGATTTAACAGTTGAAAAAAATCAATCAGTCATTTAACAAGTAACAGAAAGGAAAAAAAGAAAAATCACATGATCATCTCAATAGGTGCAGAAAAGCATTTTATAAAATACACTTTTTAAATTTGAAAAATAAAATCAGTATAACATGTACAACAGTATTATTTTTTGCGTTCAGTACTAATTATGTTTATCTCCCCTCCCCCTCAATGTTTTGACTCTAGTATAAAACATTTTGCCTTCAGCTTATTTATATTTGTCTTCTTGTGAAACACTGAAACATCCCAGTCACTTCCATTGAAAAAAATTACTTATTATTCCCTGTATGCCAGGCATTTGGAATACACAGCTTTTGCCCTCAGGAATTTTTTTTGAGACAAAGTCTTAGGAGCATGAGTTTCTCCAAGACCATGTCCCTAGGAGGTTAGCCGCAAGATGGCCTGCTAGCTTGGACTCCAGAACAGCATATTCTCCCCCAGGTTGGGAGGTGCTGCTCCTCACTCTTTCAGAAAATCTGAGTGTGTCATTTTGTTGAGGTTGTACCTCAGTAGCTCTTGAGAGCTTGGTCTATCTTCTATCTCTCTAGAAGGGGTTCAGGTTCTGCTTTCGTTCTGTTTCAGTGCCTTAGCAACACCGCACCACTGACCGACTACTTCCTCAAAGATGAGTATGAGGCCGAGATCAACCGAGACAACCCTCTGGGGATGAAAGGGGAAATTGCAGAGGCCTACGCAGAGCTCATTAAGCAGATGTGGTCTGGAAGGGATGCTCATGTGGCACCTCGCATGTTCAAAGTAGGTTCAGATATATACTTCCTTTCTCCTGTTGGGGGAGATTGGGTTAGTGTTATAACGAAGCATTCCTTTACATGCATTTTGGGATTAAGATGTGATCTGAGGCTGAAAGCAGCACAGGGATAGACCCTTCGTTTCGGTCATTCAGTCCTTTGTTTCAGTCTACACGCTTCTATGTCCTCAGCCCCCACCTCTGGACTGGGGATGCTGCAGGAGGCATTTGTAAGCAGGTTGCTTAGAATGCTCTGTGCTGTGGTGATACAGTCTTTAGATGGTCAGTGTCCTAAGCCAGACCATGAAACTGCCACTTAACGTCCCATACCATCTGAAGCCTGGGAATGATCCTCCCAGGTGGTCTGAACCTGGGCCCTAAATTCCCTATGGTTGTAGTTGGGCCTCCCTCCGTCAGGAATTGGATTGCCATTCTTGGAAGGTGGTGAGGGGCAGTTCTCACTCCAGTCCCCTTAGCTGGAAAGTTTTGGGGTTTTTTGAGGTACTGGGGGCTGGGGATTGAATCGTATGTGGGAAGCCAGCGTTCGACCACTGAACTGCATCAGCTTCCTTGAGTTGTTTTTTTTGTGTTTGTTTTGTTTGTTGTTTTATTTTATTTTTTTCTTTTTCTTTTAGAGGGACTGGGAACCAAACCCGGGACCTCCCATGTGGGAAGCAGGCGCTCAACCACTTGAGCCACATCCACTCCCCCTTAGCTGGAAAGGTTTAGGGAGGGGATGGGTGGACTGCAGTGGGTACTTGGAGCAACTCAAGCTTTTCATTACCATAAAGGTTTTTTTCCCAGCTGTGGGGGAAGTGCCTGGTCCCATATGCTGAAATCTGAGAGATCGTATTTAGCCTGCCCATTGGGGTTCAAAGAGTCTTTACATAGCACGTGGTAGAAAAGAAATGCATATTTCTGATTCAAAGTGGAAAAGTTTTTAAAGTAAAATTGTACCTGTTACTTTATTTGAGCAGTAATGATTCATAAATTGGGGCAGTATCCAAACCACATGCAGAAAGGATCATCTCACGAGGCAAAGAAGAGAGGAAAGTTACATAGGGTGGATGTGGAAATTTAAAGTAAAAGTATTTGATTGGTTACTGTAAAATTGCTTTTTTCTTTTAGTAGTTTCGTGACCTTACAGTTAGGTGAGACACCTATGTGGACATAGGGCTTCACTACATTCAGTTTATTCTTACACAATGTAATAAGGCATTTATCACACCTTAGCTCAATGAGAAAATTTAAATCTCAGATAGTTTATTTAAATTGAAAACTCTTTATCCCCAAAGTCACATTAATCCCTGGAAAATACATGTAATTTAGTGTCCACATACTAAGTCATAAAGAGGCTAGAATTGGGTGAAGACAAGCCAGGCTCAAACGAGTATAAACAATTGACAAGCAGGATTTGGAGATGTTAGGGGTGGTGTGGAGCTTTCTCAGAGATGGACCTGTTTTATATCTGCACTGTCCAGAAGGCTGCCCACTAACCATATGTAACTACTGAGCACTTGAAATGTGGTTAGTGTGACCAAGGAACTGAATTTTTAATTGTCTTTCATGTTAATTAAATTTAAATAGGGAAGCGGGTGTGGCTCAGTGGATAGAGCCCCCGTTTACCATATGGGAGGCCCGGGTTCGCGTCCCGAGGCCTCCTTGTGAGGACACGCCGGCCTGAGCGGTGCGGTGGGCTGATGCAGCAACCTCACGGCAGGAAGCGGGTGTGGCGCAATGGATAGCGCACCCGTTTACCATATGAGAGGCCCCGGGTTCGC
>JAQZBX010094464.1:0-12025 GCA_029593785.1 Cabassous unicinctus | reverse complement strand
AAAAAAAAAAAAAATGTGTTTACCTTCATGTCATGAAACATGGTTATAATAGCTGCTTAAAGTGTTTTACTGGTAATTCCAATGTCTGAATCATCTTGGGGGACTGGCATCTGCTGATTATCTTTTCTCTTGAAAACTGGTCATATTGTTTGGATGTCAAATAATTTTGGATACACTTTAAAATATTACGTTATGAGACTCTGGGTCCTGCTAAAATCCTTTATATATTATATATTATATTTACAGCTTTATGGTTTTTAAAGCACCGGGTTAAGTCTAATACTCTGTTACTTCATCTTGGCTAAAATTGGACATGCCAATACCTTTTTTAACTCGAGAAAATGGCAATAGTTGAATACCTCCTTAATATGATAAATTATAAAAATTGATCCATGTTTAACGGAGAAATGCTAGGTGCGTTCCCATTAAAATTAGAAACAAGACAAATATTCATCCATCACTACTGTAATTAAACATTTGACATGTGCAAGCCAAAACAATTAGAAAAGAGAACAAAGAAGCATACAAAACTTCAATATATTGAAACATATATTTCTGAGAAAAATGTCAAAATAAGTTAAAATAATAATGAAAGTATAAATAAATAAAAAGCCCAACCACTTGGGAATTTTAAACTATTTCCCAAATAATATTTAAGCCAAATAAGCAATCAAAACCAGATGTTATCAAATCTGGAACTTTATTTTGGTGAAAGAGTCAAAATTGAGATTTAGCTTAATTTTTCTCCACATGACTATCCAGGTTGACTCAATACCATTTCCTCAATAATCCAAAATTTCCAAATTGATTTAAAAAGTTATTTTTGTGCCACACTAAATAGAGTGGGAGAGGAAGCGGGTGTGGCTCAGTGGATAGAGCCCCCGTTTACCATATGGGAGGCCCGGGTTCGCGTCCCGAGGCCTCCTTGTGAGGGCTCGCCGGCCTGAGCGGTGCGGTGAGCTGATGCAGCAACCTCACGGCAGGAAGGGGGTGTGGCGCAATGGATAGAGCCCCCGTTTACCATATGAGAGGCCCCGGGTTCGCTTCCCGGCGCCTCCTTGTGAGGGCAGGCCGGCTCGTGCCGCGGCGCCGTGGGCTGATGCAGCAAGACCTCACAGCAAGGGGGAGATAAGCAGACACAGAGAAGACACGCAGCGAATGGACACGGCAGCACAAGCAGCAAGGGGGGATAAATAAATAAAATAAATAAATCTTTAAAAAAAAAAATAAATAAATAGAGTGGGAGAGATCCTTCTCTAAACAAGAAAAACCAGAAGCACATTAGTGCTGTTGGCGGGATCTTTGGCAATAGCTTCCCTTTCAATTCATTTTACTTAAACAAAACAAAGAAATAAAACCTTTAAACATGGAATACATAAGAGTGGCTTCTGTTTTCCAGAATGAAATCAAATGTGGTACCTTAGAAGACTTCAGAGAGACTGAAATTTCAAGAATGCTCAGCTATGTCAAATGCATGAATAAAATGAGATTAGAAAAATGGTGACTGAGTTTGGCAACATGAAGGTCACTTAATAAGAGCACCTGAATAAAAGCAGTTTCATTTGAGTGACAGGGGAGTGAGTTAGATTAGTGTGGGTTAACAGCCATACTGGAGAAGTGAAATGACAGGGGCAGACAACTCTTTCAAGAATGTCAATTATTCGGGTAAACTAAGAAATGAGTTGGGAAGCGGGTGTGGCTCAGTGGATAGAGCCCCCGTTTATCATACGGGAGGCCCGGGTTCGCGTCCTGAGGCCTCCTTGTGAGGGCAGGCCGGCCTGAGCGGTGCGGTGGGCTGATGCAGCAACCTCACGGCAGGAAGCGGGTGTGGCGCAATGGATAGAGCACCCGTTTACCATATGAGAGGCCCCGGGTTCGCTTCCCGGCACCTCCTTGTGAGGGAAGGCCGGCTCGCGCGGCGCCGTGGGCTGATGCGGCAAGACCTCACAGCAAGGGGGAGATAAGCAGACACAGAGAAGACACGCAGTGAATGGACACAGCAACACAAGCAGCAAGGGGGGGATAAATAAATAAAATAAATAAATCTTTAAAAAAAAAAAAAATGTGTCAACAACTAAAGGCAAATATGAGATGAAGGAAGAACATTTTAAGGATGTGATGTACATATGGTAATATTCCCACAGAGAGGGAGAGATTACAGATAATGTACCTCTACCACTGCTGGTAAGGTGTTGATTTGGGCATCAGGAAGGATTCTGGAATTAGACAGGCACAAGGAGACATTATCAGTTTGAGGGATGTTTTCATTTCCTAGGCTGCTTAAAGCAGATACCATGAAATGTGTTAGCTTAAACAACGGGAATTTATTAGCTTACAGTTTGAGGCTGTGAAAATGTCCAAATCAAAGTATCATCAAGGTGATGCTTTCTTCCCAAAGACCAGCTGCTGGCAATCTTTGGCTACTCTGCCACATGGTAAGGCACATGGTGGCATCTGCTGGCCTCTCCCTTCTCTTCTGTGTTTCACTGATTTCAGCTTCTCACTTCCGTGGCGTTCTCTCTCTCTATATTCATCCTGTCTATAAAGGACTCCAGTAAGAGGATTAAGACCCATCCTGATTAAGGTGGGCCCTATCCTAACTGAAGTAACCTCACTAAAAGGCCCAACTTATAATGTCCACACCCATAGAAATGGGTTAGATTTAAGAACATGTTTTTCTGGGGGTACATTCAGCTTCAAACCACCATACTCCACCCTCTGGACCCCCAAAAGACATGTTCTTTCCACATACAAAATACATTCATTCTATCACAAGATCCTCAAAGCCTTAAGTCATTTCAGAAACAATGCTAAATAAAAAGTCTCATCAAAATTGAATTTAGGTGTGGTCTGTCCTGGGGCACAATTCTCCTCCATCTGTTGACCTGTGCAACCTACAAAACAAGTTATCTGCTTCCAATATACAAAGAAGGGACAGGCACAGCATAAACATTTCCATTCCCATAGGGAGAAATTGGAAGAAAAACAGTGGTCACAGGACTCAAACAATTCCAAAATCCTGCAGGACAGCATTAGATTTCAAGGTCTGAGAGTCATCTATGGAACGATGTTTTGTCACCCAAGCCTGATGGAGTGGCAGCCTCAACATTTCCAAGTGCTTGCACAGCCCTACCCTTTCCCATGCTCTCCCCAAACAATAGAATAAAAGCTCCACACTCTTCAAACATTCTGGTGATGGTCAGGCTCTCTACACTCCCCAGGGACTAGGCTCCACTCTAGAGAAAATTGTGGTGGCAGCCAGACTCTCCACAATTCCCGGGGCATATGGCCACGCTCTCTGAAGCCTGAAGCGGCAGCACTCTTCCTGAACAACGGAGCAGTAGACCCACCCTCTTCAAGTTCCAGGAAGGAGTGACCCTTTTCACACTTACGGGTAGGCCCACTCTCTTGGCTCGAGAAGATGTCTTTGGCCTGAAAAGATGTCTTTGGCCTAGCCCTCAGCTTCCATATTTCTGCCTTTGAAGTGATTTTTCCTTCAATCTGTCCCTTTTAGTCCAGGCAGACAGTGATTCCGTTCATACAGCTCTCACAAAAAAACTTGTGATTTTTTTTCACACCCATTAGAAAGGCTGCTATTAGAAAATCAGAAAATAACAAGATGCAGAGAAATACGAATACTCATTCATTGCAGTTGACAGATATATAACCAAAGGAATTGAAAACAAGGATTCAAACAAAGTTCACAGTGGCATTATTCACAATTGCCAAAAAATGGAAGCAACCCAAGTGTCCTACAACTGATGAGTGGATAAATAAAATGCCATATATATAACAAATATACACAATGGAACATTATTCCCACATAAATGGGAAGGAAGTCCTGATACATGCAACAACATGGATGAACCTTGACATAATATGTGAAATAATCCATACACAAAAGGACAAATATCACATGATTTCACTAATTTGAAATAATGAGAATAAGCAAACTCAGAATCAGAATCTAGAATATAGGTTACCAGAGGATGGGGTAGGTATAAGGAATAGGAAGTTAAGGCTTAAAATGGTTCTTATTTTGAATGATGGAATTGTTTTGATAGTGGATGGTGGTGATGACAGCACAACAGTGTGAACACAACAGCACTGAAATATATGTCTGAATTTGATTAAAAGGGGGAATGTTACATTGTATATATGGTAACAAAATAAGCCCTAAATTAAACCATGAACTACAGTTAATAGTACAATTCTAACAAGGTGCTCTCTTCAATTTTAACAAATGTTCCACACCAATGCAAGGTGTTAATAACTGGGAGGTATATGGGAATTCTCTATCTTATGCATGATTCTTTTGTAAGCCTACAACTTCTCTAAGAAAAAAAATTAACAAAATTCTGCATCAGAATGTAGCAGAGCACATGGGTCACAAGGTTTCTGTCCTGTCCTGCAATCCTCATAAGGCAAGGAGGCTCAGAAACTATAGAATCTGATGTTTTAGAAAAGTGGCTGCTGAAATCCTGTCCTGAATTAACCATCTTTTGAGGCAAGGTCCCTGCATTTCTCTCTCTCTCTATTTGTGTGGGTGTGCATGTGAGAACATTACTCTTCCATAAACTGTAAATTATTCCATAAATCACCATTACTAATTAAATGTAGCCCCACCTAGCACACCTCTCCACTCCTCTGTAGCTCCAGCCACAGCCACGCACCCGGCCCTGACCCCAGCACCATGAGCTTTGGCTCAGATCACTATGTGTGCACAGCCTCTTCCTACCACAAGGTGTTCAGCTAAGGCTCTCCACTGTCCACATGCCTCTCCCAGGCCAGCGGCATGGGCAGCTTCCTCTCGCAGTTGCTGTCCCACTGCCATGTGGCCTTGTCGGGCACCTGCTCCTTGGCCTTGGTGCTCAGCCAGGGCCTAGACCTGACTGAGTCCAGTGGCAGCAGGCACCAACGAGTATAAGATCATCTGCACCACAGAGAAGGAGCACCTGCAGGGCCTCAATGACCACTTTGCCATGTTCACTGAGAGGGTGCATGAGCTTGGAGATGCAGATCCAAGAGCTCCAGGCTGAGCTGGCCGCGCTGTGGTAGTACCACGCCAGCCTTCACACACTGGCTGGTTCTTCTAGTGCCAGCTGTGAGATCTGTGAGCACAGACAGAGGAGGTGAGCTGGGAGCACACAGTTCCTGCACCAAAGAGGTGCAGCAGCTGCCGGCTTGCTGTGAGGAGGAGAGCCATGGCATGAAGGCGCAGCAGGACGACTTGAAGGGTGCCACGCTGGCCTGCCTGGACCTGGAGAAGTTGGAGTTGCTGCTGGACGAACTGGCCTTTGTGCACCAGGTGCATGAAGAGTGCTGCTGGCCACTCTGCAGGTACAGTCGCAGGCTGCAGGCCAAGGTGGATATGGCTGTGGTTAAGCCAGACCTGAGTTTGGCACTGAGAAAGATCCGTGTCCAGTATGAGTCCCTGGCTGACAAGAACCTGCCATTAGAGGAGGAATAGTACAAGGCCAAGTTGCCAACATGAATGAGTAGTCTGCATGCAGCACTGAGGCCATCTGGATGAAGCCAGAGGAGATCCATGAGTACTGGCGGCAGCTGCAGGCACGCACCTTTGAGACTGAGAGGCTGCGTGGGGCTGAGTCCTTGGAGAGGGAGATCCTGGAGCTGGAGAGGTGGAACAGTGCTGAGTTGGCTGGTTACCAGGATAGCATTGGGCAGTTAGGTACCGGCCAGTGGAGCGGGTAGTGTGGGGCTCTCCCACCAAGCTGGTAGCAGTGGGAGCCCAGGCAGAAGAGCAGCAGGGCCTCACATAAAGACTGCAGTCCGGGAGGGAGAAGTGCCACTGGACAGGGGGAAGGCCTGGAGCTGCAGCCACTGATGTGGAATTGCTGCTGCCTCTTCGCCAGTGCTGCCGCAGCGTACCGCCTGCCTGCCCTTCCTGGGGCAGGGCCATCATCTACACACAGGGGGTAAGGCTGCTGATGTCAAGGTGCCACTGACCGGGGCAGGGGCTGCAGTTCAGGGGACTTTACTCAGCATGTCCCCACTGAGGCAGCACAAGGGCCAAAGTACCCTTTGGTTTTGCAAGTAGTTCACAGGGGTCCAATCCATCAGACAGCAGGGCTTTCCACAGATTCTGGATAACAGTATTTCCAATCCTGACTTGCACTGAAATGGCTGGCTGGTTCCATTGACAATTAAACCCTCACATGGTGCATTATTCTCTGGGGACTTACTTTCCACAAGCTCAGAATTTTCCAAACCATCAATTTCTGGTGTCTTTGTGCCCAAGAGTTCCCAACTTATCCCTTTCCTCTTGCATTTTACTATAAGCTGTAAGGAGAAACCAGGCTGTACTTTTCACATTTAGCTTGAAAATCTCCTCAGCTAAATATCCAAGCTCAATGCTTTCAAATTCTGCCTTATATCTAACATCAGAACTCAATTTTACCAAGTTCTCTTCCACTTTAAAACAAGAATTGCCTTTCTTCCAGTTTCCAATGACACATTCATCATTTTCTTCTAAGGGCACATCAAAAGTACCTTCGACATCCATATTTCTACGACAGTCTCTTCAAAGCAATGTAGGCCTTTTCTATCAAGCACCTCACATTTCTTCCAGCCTCCGTCTATTATCCAATTCCAAAGCCATTTCCACATTTTTGGTATTTGCAGTAGCAGCACCCCACTCATGGTACCAAAATCTGTTTTAGTTTCCCAGGCTGCTTAAAGCAGATACCATGAAATGCACTGGCTTAAAACAATGGGAATTTCTTAGCTTATAGTTTGAGACTGTAAAAATGTCCTAATCAGGGCATCAACAAGAAGATGCTTTCTTCCTGAAGACCAACTGCTACTGGCAACCCTTGGCTCCTCTGCCACATGGCGAGGCACATGGCGGTGACTGCTGGTCTCCTACCTTTCATTCTGGGTTTCATTTCAACTCCTTGTTTCCTGGCTTTCTCTTTCTCTCTCTGTATTCAGCCTGTTTATAAAGGACTCCAGTAAGAGGATTAAGACCCATCCTGATTGAGGTGGGTCACATCCTAAATGAAGTAATCTCATCAAAAAGCCCAACTTATAATGTGTCCACACCCACAGGAATGGATTAGATTTAAGAACATGTTTTTCTGGGGTAAACACAGCTTCAAACCACAACAAGTGCCCTCTCATGGAGCCTGAAATAACTGCTGATTGGAGTTTGCTCTTATGGAATATATGGTATATACATTTATATATATAAATGTATCCACTTATTCATAGGCCCTCATCATCTCTTGCCTGGGTACACATTCATATTGCATCATCTTTTAAGGGAAAACACCAAAATAGACTAAATTGGAATATAGCTATTATACAGTCTCTAAATCAACTTTGCTTATTAGAATAAGAACATT
Source organism: Cabassous unicinctus (assembly GCA_029593785.1). NCBI lineage: Eukaryota > Metazoa > Chordata > Mammalia > Cingulata > Chlamyphoridae > Cabassous > Cabassous unicinctus. The sequence continues at coordinate 4,658 of JAQZBX010094464.1, read as the reverse complement.
CCAGTTTTACAATACTCTTTTACCTCTCTCTCTCAAATACTTTACATTTATGTTTTGCATGAGATAAATGGTTTCAGGGTCATATCATCATGGTTTTGCCTGGTTTTAATTCTTTTTAACTTTTTTTCAAAATCTAGACAAATTCTTATGAGGTATATTTTAGTAGTATTGTAAGTGAGAACTTAAAATTCTAACTTATTGAGAAAAAAATTATTTTGTTGTTTCAATGTAATAAAATGCATACTTACTCTGAATAATATTTCTTCATTCCACTTTGGATTCAAAGTCTAAAAGATAATAAACATAGTATAACTAATTTTTAAATATTTTGTCATATAAAAAATACATTTAAATAATTTTTTAAAAATACTGTTGAAGTCTAACCTTTTTAATGGTTTTCGTTTGTGCACTTGTAAAAACTCCATTCATTGGGTCATATAATGTCACTCTCACATAAGGATCACTGTTCAAATTAAGAAAAAGTTTTAATTGTTGCTTATCCCAAATTCAGATTGCCAAAAACTATGAGAAAAATAGAATTTTCCTTGTTGACAATTGCTACAATTATTTCCTACACTTAAAAGTCAGGGTTCCTTGGGCAGGGGTAATTAAATGTAGTAACTGTTGCATCCTGTTAAAAAGCTGAAGTACCATGTTAGTGAAATAACACAAAGAATTAGAAATAAAACCGTTCAATCACTAGCCTGATGATTTCCAACCTTTCTAGATTTTTGAAATTTTGTTTTTTATTACATTCTTTCTTCTTTTGAGTTAAGTTGGTTAATTCAGTAATTCCCAAGACTGATTTTGCAATATCTCAGATTACTCCAAGTTTATCTCATGGGTATAAACTCTTTTTACAAAATAAAGGCAAACTACTTTCAGTTAAAAATAGTTGCATGCCAAGTAACTTCTTCTACAAAGAGACATGGAGAAGGAAAATCTTGTGATATTTAGGTTGGCAAATAAGACTTTGAACACTTTACTTGTCCATTCTCACATTTTTCCCCATTTCCCTTGGGTATCCCAAAATTCACCATTCTCCTCCACAAACTCCTCTCCCCACCCCAGCCCCCATTTCCTCCTACAAACTTATCTCTTACTTTAATTGACAAAAATCAAAGCTATCAGACCACTCCCAACATCTTGAAGTTTATCAGAACCCACCCTTACCCCAGCACCCTCAGTGATTCAGGACTCCCTCCTCCTGTTGGAGGCCAATCCCTTTGTCCAGTTCCCTCCCACCTTCTATGGAATCTTACATTATCTGTTTTCTCTTCTTTCTTTTATACCTTCAGCCTTTCCTTTGGTCTAGGTTTTTATTCTAGGCCTATAAACATGTTTTTAAAAACCCTCTCGACTCTCCCTCCCTCCTCTAGCAAAGCAAAACAAATTCCTTTCTTCTCTCTTAGTCAAGCTATTCATGAATATAATCTATAATCACCACCACCAATACTTACACAGCAATTATATAAGTACAATTCTAAGGATTTACTTATATTAATTCTTTCAATCCTTGTAATCACCTATGAGATAGGTACTATTCTTATCTCTATTTTGCACACAGATATCGCAATTCATACAGCTCACATAGCTAATAAATGAAAGAGCCAGGATTGAAACTCCAGTATCTGGCTCTAAAGTCCATGCTCTTAACCACTATAGCATACCACTTCCCTTTCTTCATTCCTCAATAATCCTTGCTCTTCAAACCCTACAATCTGGTTTTTGCCTCTTCCCTACAGACCTGCTCCTCTGAAAATATTCTTGAAAAGTCACCAATCTTACTAAAGAAATGAACATGTTTCAGGTACTTATTTTATTGGCCCTTTCTACTCAATTTGATACCACCGACCATTTTCTCTTTGAAAAATCTCATCTCATTTAGCTTTTCTGATACAACTCTTCTGGTTTTCTTTGTACTATTCTAACTGTTCTCTATTAGTGTCTTTCTTAGGCTCCTCTTCTACTGTCTGGCAGTTAAATATTGATATTCCCAAAAGTACTGTTTCCAGCCTTCTCTTTTCTTTTTTTTTTAAAGATTTATTTATTCATTTATTTATCCCCCCCTTGCTGCTTGTGTTCGCTGTGTCCATTTGCTGTGTGTCTTTTCTGTGTCCGCCTATCTCCCCCCTGCTGCGAGGTCCCGTCGCACCTGCTCTCACAAGGAGGCCCCAGGAAGCGGGGCCTCCCACATGGTAAACGGGAGCCCCATCGACTGAGCCACATCTGCTTCCCTCCAGCCTTCTTCTCTAACCCTTCATTTTCTCTTCGCAATCTCATACATAGTTTTAAACTAACTAGATATCCTCAAATATAAATAAAAATGTAAAAATGGATATAAATGCAAATCTCTGTCCCATTTCCACCCAGAGAATCCACTGACACTGTCTATTCAAAAGTTTTGCCCATTTTTAATTGGCTTTTTTATCATGTAATTATTATTATTGAATTATAGAAGGGCTTTCTATATTATAGATTAAAGCCCTTTGCCAGGTAAATAATTTGAAAATATCTTTCCCTATTTGTGGCTTGCCTTGTCCTTTCTCAAACTGCATCTTTCAAAGAACAAGTTTTAATTCTAATGAAGTCCATTTCAACTTTTTTTTTCTTTTATGGTACACGTTTTTGGATTCTGTTCAAGAAATCTTTGCGTCACCCAGGAGAGCAAAGATTTTGCTCCTACATATTTTTCTGGAAGTTTTATAATTTTATAGTTTAGCCCTTATTAATTTTGTGTATCATGTGATATAAAGGATGAGGTTCATTTTGTTCCATACAGATAACTAGTTGTTCCAGTACAACAGACTATCCTTTCCTCCCTGAATTACACCTGAGCACTTTTGTCAAAAAGCAGCTGACCACATATACATATATTTTACACTCTCTGCTCTATTCCATTGAACTATATATCTATTCTTGTCAGTTCCACACTCTCTTGATTACTATAGCTATAGATTAAGTCTTGAAATCAGGTAGCATATATCCTCCAAACTAGTTCTTCTTTTTCAAAATTGTTTTGGCTATTCTATGTCCTCTAACTTTCCATATAAATATTGGAATCAGCTTATCAATTTCTTTAAAAAGGTATTCTGGTAAGTAAATCCATAGAGACAAAACACAGAGTGGCGGTCAATGGCAGGAGTAGGAGGTAATGGGAGTAACTGCTTAAAGGGTACTAGATTTCCTTTTGGGGAGACGAAAATGTTTTGGAACTAGACAGAAGCAGTAATTGCGTAACACTGTGAATGTACTAAATGTCAACGAATTGTTCACTTTAATATTATGTGAAATTCACCTTAATAAAAAAAACCCACTCCCCAAAAACTTATTGGCATAAAGCTCTTAATATTATCTTTTACCATACTTTCTTGTCTGTAGGATATACAATGATGTCTCCTTGCTCATTCATGGCAATGGTTATTTGTGCCTTCATTCACATTTCCTTGATGACACTTGCTAGAGTTTATCAATTATATTAGTCTTTTGAAGATCTGAGCTTTAGACTCTGTTGATCCTATATGCTGTATGTTTTATATTATATATCATTAATGTCTGCATTTGTCTTTATTATTTTCTTCCTTACACTTTCTTGGAGTTTACTTTTCCGGACGTTCTCTAACTTCATGAAATGGACGCTTAGATGACAGATTTTCAGCCTTACTTATCTTTTGGAATATGTACTTGTGGCTATACATTTTCATCTAAGTATTGCTTAAACTGCATCCTACAAGTTTGGATACATGTATTTTTATTATTATTCACTTAAAATTTTTATTCTTTTATCCTCATTGTGATTTCTTCCTTAATTCGTGGGTTGAGTAAAATAATTCCTAAAAGTATTCTGGGATTTAGACTGGGATTGTGTTTCAAATCTATAGATCAATTTAGGGCGAAATACCCCCCAAACCACACTGAGTCTTCCAATCCACGAACATGACATATTTCTCCATTTATTTAAGTCCCTTCAATTTCCCTCAGCAATGTTTTATAGCTTTCAGTGTACTGGTCTTGCAAATTTATTTCTAAGTATTTTATTTTTATGCTATTTTAAAAAGAGACTTTAAAAATTTATTTTCCAATTGCTCATTGATAGTGAAGCAGGCTAGTAAGACAGGGAATCAATAGATGGATCTGAAACCTGACAAGAAGTCCATGTGGACATCGATACCCCCAAGATGGCTGCTGGAAGTCCCTCGCAAGATTTTGCCATCCAGAATGAGATTCCCTCCAGAAGCCAGGAGAAGCCCCGGATATTCTCCATGGACATTGTCACTGGGCCCACCTGGGGGATTGATGGGTGGGGTAACCAATCAAAACAGCAAACAGCTGGAACTCCTCCCATGCCATAAGCAAAGGGGTGGAATAATTAATGGTTTAAAAAGCAAGCGCAAAGGTCAAATCTCTCTTGGCCCCACTCTCTCCTGGCTTCTGCGCCCTGCTCTCGCCGTGCCCCTCCTGCATGGATCAACACACAAGTAAAACCTGGGCATTTATAATCTATAATGGGAGATTATAGACTGTAAATCAGTCATCTTTATCACTCTTCAGCCCCTTACTCTCTACTGGGGACCTGTGATCTGTAATTTTCTCCCATTTCTCTTCCCTCCGTACCTTAATAAATTACTGGTCTAACTAACCTGATGTGCTCTTTTTTT
>JAQZBX010094463.1:0-12025 GCA_029593785.1 Cabassous unicinctus | reverse complement strand
AAGGCTTTTCCCCCCTCTTTCTCTTCTTTCTTCTTCTTTATAGCCAGGTACATTAACTACTCCTGTAGTTTTGCAGAGACAAACTGCCTGGCTAGAATTCATGAAGAGAAGAACTTTTAAGGTTTGATAAAAAAGGAGGAGCCAACAGTGAGAAAGTGAGAACACAACAAATATCAGTTAGCCCTATTCCTTTCTTCTGCATTGCCTTCAGCTAGAGCCATTGTGCCCTAACCAACATGGACCCTGGCCTCACTCAGCAGTATGACCTAAGGTAGTATACCCTCCCACAACACACAGCAGCTCAGGAATGCACCTCACCAAAGTTAGGTAATGCACCTGACAAAGAGAATCTCTTTGCATAGCCCTTCTCTCTGCCCTCCTCTTTTTAGGAACCCAAACAGCCCTGAGGCTGGGATTCTGCCACAGATTGCTGGCATCATTTTCACCAAATTGGCACAGTGAACAACAGCCAAGTGCACCAAAAAAAAAAGGCCAGAAAAGTACTCTGCAAGCTTGCAACAAAGCCCTCTACAACTCTGAAGCACAAACATCCTGTAAATAACAAATATTCTGGGCCCAATGTTTGTCATTAATCTCTTTTCACTCCTGTCCCCCCAACCCCTCCTGGAACCTCATGTGGAGCTTCAGCACTAGCAGCTCCTGCTCTTTGGCTAAGGTGATTCCTAGACCTTTTTCCCAGCTGATTCCAAAGTCACATTTACTAGGTATGCTAGGGAGAAAGCTCATTTTAAGAGACTATTTGCCATAGAACCAGCAGGAGGGAAGGGTAGAAACCACAGGATTCCTACTCTGCTCTGATTGCCACTAACTCATTTCAGCTGCTAAGGCGAGGCCCTGTTGGGGGAGCTGGGAAAGGAAATGGGTTCCATGTACAGTCCACTTTAAATTTTTCACAATTGTGTGCTTGAGAATAGGCTCTACTAAACATTTAGAATGCCCATAAGCACAAGTCATAAAGCTTTAAGCTTTGCTGCATGGTCAGCCCAAGCTGCCTAAGCTGATTCCCTATGGCAAAGATGATTAAATGGTTGGCAAGTCAGTTATATGCAGGAAGGATAAAGGAGCTTCAAGGATGGTGAAACCTGGACCCAGGAAGGATGGGTTAATAATGACTTTTAAGCACATAAAGAATGTAGAAGGTGAGGACCAGCTGTTATCAACTTTGACTGAAAGCAGAACAAGGGGAAAGAAACTGAAATTTCAATGAGAGGGACTAATGTCAGCAAGAAGGAAGAACTTCCTGCCAAGGAAAGAAGGTAAGTATTAGGCTGAGTGGTCAGTCAATGAAGGTTGTGGAATTTCCTCCTTTGGAGAGGCTCTTTTGTCTGGGCTATTTCTGTGTGGACCTTCCAGAGAGTGGAAGAATGAGGCTGAAGAGAGGCAGTCAGAAGTCCAATTCAGGTCCCTCTCAGCCCTCAGAATTCATAACATTCAAGAATCTGTAACAGGGATCTCTAGAAGAGGCTTGAGAGGAAAGAAGCAACAAGCAGCTTGTTGCTGATCTCAAATGTTTAGATTACCCCCACTCTTTAGTCCTTTCTATGAGCCAAGCGTTTACCCTGGCCCACACAATTCCAAGAAAGACAGATTTGCTCTTAGCTTCCCCGGGACCATAAGCCATGCATATGGAAACAATATTTTCTGAACCCCCAAACAGGATATGGTCTGACAATTATATTTATGGTGACAAGAGGATAGATATGTGAAATCAGAGCTGCCCCAGGAAATCTGGGACGTATGGTCTCCATAGCTACATATTATCTCTTTCTGAAGATTCCGACACAGGAAGGAGTTAATAAAAACTGTACCGTGTGGTTTGGGGCCTGGGTTATTTCCTTGTCTGGGACAAGATCAGTTAGTACTGGGGAAAAGCCAGGGTCACAAGCCCAGTAAAAACTGAAATTCCTGCTGTACAGGTTCAAGTAAGAGATAGTATATGTGTCCTTCCTAGTCCCCTCTCCCCACACCCCAAAACTTTTGTGCAGGCACAGCCTGGGCATGTTCCCATTCTCTCTCAACTGTAAATAATACCATAAGGTTACAGAGGGAAAGAAATGTGGTCTGGCACAAGGGATCCAGTTCATTGATTGATTGATTCATTCATTCTTTTGAGCTGTGGTTCTCAAAGTGTGGTCTCTGGGTCATGAGCAGCAGCAGCAGCATCACCTGGAAACTTGTTAGAAATGCACATTCTCGGGCCCCTCCCCAAACCTTCTGAATCAGATTCTCTGGGTGGAGTGGAGCCAGCAATCTGTTGTAATCCCTCCAGGTGATTCTGATGAGCAATAAAGCATGAGCATCCCTGGATTATAAGTCCTTATGGTGATGCTCACATTGCCAACCAGAAACAGTACCACTAACCAAAAGGATCAAAGCCACAGGTGTGTTTGGTAGGATCAGGCACTAGCCAGCCATCAGAATCTCTGCCAGTTCAGCCTGTAATGCCCCTCACAATCCCTGGATCATGGAATAGACTGAATCTTACTACATGCCAAATTACTTGAACCTGATTTCAAGGGATTACTCAGCTTGTCTGCTCCAATAGGCCTTTTCTAGATAGGCCAAAGGCCCTTTAGGTTTCTCATCTAAATCCATCTCAGGCACATGCATTCCTTTGAGTGTTCTGTGTATATTTAAGCCCCTAGTCCTGATCTGAGTCTCAATGAACTGACTAGAGTTTATTCTGATGACCAAGCTGGGAACATTTTATGATTAGCAGCATTATTTTTACTTTAAAACCACAGACAAAAAAGTCTCTGCTGAAAAGAGTAGCCATTAATGCTACCCCTTATACATTCTGACAATAAATTAAATTACCAATAAAATAAACAATAATTTATTGTTTCACCTCAGTTTATCAGTTTAGATAAAGGAACAACCTTTCACAAATATTTGTTTAAAAGTAGAAGGAATGCTTTGAGGCTAAATTTATCAAAGTGAAGGAAACTGAGGACTAGATCTTGTTATGTGCCACCAGGTTCTTCCCCAGAGAATCAGGTAATGAAGCAAAAGAGATCTCAACACTGCCTCCCAATTAGAATCACTGACATCTGGAAGACATCAGATTTACTGGTTCAGTTAGGGAAGCTGCACAGCACAGTTAAAAACAAAATACATAAAGGGACTTTCCTAGGTGATGATAATGTTCCATATATTGAGGGGGTTTGGAATCCACAGGTGGATGCATATGTCAATACTCAACCACTGGTATACTTAAGAGTTATACATTTCATTGTATGTACATTTTACCTCAAAAATTAAAAAAGAATCATTATATCAAACTCTACAGTAAATGATATGTATTCTGAAATGTTTTGGGGTACCTGTACTGATAGCCTCAATTTGCTTTGAAATATATCCAAAAATAATAGGGATTTATGGATAATAGGGAATCACATGAATATATATTGAAAGGAGTATAAAGCAAATTTTAAGAAAAAGAGTGAAGTTGGAGTGTGGTCTATGGTAGCTCTCACATATATCTGACCCCATATTCAAAATGCTTGATTGCTAGCTCATTCTCTTGCTCACTCTCACTCTCTCTCCCATATCTCTGGCATCTTTTCCAGCTCTTGTATAATTCACAACAAAAAGGGGTCTTACCATTTGGAAAAACTTATGCCTATCTCTTGGTTTAGTTTTCCATTAATTTTCTGAAAATATGATCTCAGCTCCTTTCCCCTTAATGCAGATCCCATCATTCGCTAGTTGGTGTGAGACACATGAAGCATTCCACTTTCAAAGGTAATAGCTATTGTCCTGGGTTGTCTTTTATGGAACCCAGAAAATTATGTTCTTAAGCTAACCCATTCCTGTGCCTGTAAACGCAGTATAGATGGGACCTTTCGATTAGATTCAATTAAGGGACCTTGATTAGATAGATTTTTTTTTAAATATTTTAAAAGATGCTTAGATTACATAAGTGTTACACAAAAATTACAGGGATTCCCATGTTCCCCACCTCCCACACCTCCCACAACCTCCCATATAAACATCTTTCATTAGTGTGGCACATCACCTGCAATGGATATACACATCCTGGGGCTTTGCCACTAAGCACGGACCAAAGTTCACATTGTAGACCACACTCTCTCCCACGCAGTTCTGCATGTTATATGCTGATGTAAAATGGCCTATATCTGTCATTGTAATGTCACTCAGGATAATTCCCAAGTCCCAAAAAAGCCTCTGTATTACAACTGCTTTTCCCTCTCCCTGCCCCTAAAGCATCCAGTGGCCACTGGCTCCACCTCAATGTTGTAATTTCTTCCATTGCTTGAATCACAATATGTCTACAACAGAATACCATTAAGTCCACTCTAGTCCATAGCTCTTCCCCCAATCCTGCGGAGTCTGGGATGGTGATGTCCACTCCACCTCCAAGTGAGAGGGGGCTTATATCCCATGGATAAGATGGATGGGATTATCCTGCCTGCAGCTGCAGGCTCTCTCCATTCCCTGGGATGGCCGTTTTCCATCATCATCTCCTCACCAGGTGACTTGAGTGAGTCCATTGAGCTGAAGAGTAGGAGTTGCAGCTCCACCGAGATTCCAGGCACAGCAGGCACATGGGCAGGCCAAAGGCTCCAGTCTCTGGAAGTACACCTGTCTGTTTCTGGGTGAATCGGTCCTCCCAAAGATGGGAGTCCATCTCCTTCCCACTCACCGTGTGGGTCTCCACCCACCGACACAACACATTATGACAGGATGAACACTCACACACTCCCCAGAATCCTACTCCAGATGTGCCCCGTCCTGATTGCTCCCCCAACCTACAACTTAAACCAGTGACACTCCCTTGTCATATTGCCATAAGCACATTCCCACTCCTGCACTTTCAACCTCATACCCACAAATCCCATGTTCACCTGGTCCCTCTCCCTCTCTCCCCCCAGTATCCTGGGTATCCTAACCCGCCCTTCCTAATCTACCCACCTGTCAATCCTGTACCACCAAACCCAGTAATATCACTACCCGCCTGTCCTATCCTTAATATGCAACTATACTCTATCACTTTACCATAGATTATGTCCATATGGGTGATGGCTCACAACTTTCTCTTCCCTTTCTCTCTCTTGTTAACCTATCTTTCAGACAATGGTTCTCAGAGACTGCTCACTTTCCTCAATTCAAATCAGTGAGCTCATGTACTGTTCATCCTTCAATGCCTGGCTTGCTTCACTCAACATAAGGTCTTCAAGATTCAACGATTAGATCGATTTTGATTGCACTAGGTCAGTGAGGCATGACACAGTTTGGGTCTCCACCCTCTTGCTGGGTCTTTATTTATTTTTCAGAGAAGCAGGACTTTAATGAAGAATGCTACAAGTTACAGACAAGAATTCGTTCTCCTATTTAAAAAAAAAATTACAGAAAACAATTCAAGGATGTCCAAGAGAGAGAGCAAGCACAACACAGTACAAAAGAAGAAGGGAATATTGAATTCCAGTGTAAGACAGTAACACAGCACAATTAGGGAATCAGGCAGCAGCAACCATTTCACAAAGAATGGGATTAGGCATTTTTATTCAATTGGGGCTTTTTTATAATAACTTTTTTTTAAATTGGAGAAGTTGTAAGTTTACAAAACAATCATGCAGAATATATAGGATTCCCATAATCGCCTCACCACAGACAACTTGCATTATTGTGGAACATTTGTTACAAATGATGAAAGAACATCATCAAAATATCACTGCTAACTATAGTCCTTAACTTACATTTGGTGCATTTCTCCTCACAAATCACCCTATTATTAACACCGTGTATTAATATTATATATTTGTTATAGTTCATGAGAGAATGGTCTCATATTTTTACTGTTAACTACTGCCATCATCCACCATGGGTTTCACTGTGTTATACAGTCCCATACCTTGTACAATCTATCTAAAGTGTACCCTCAGTGGCTCTCAATTTCATCACAAAGTTGTGCTGTCATCACCTCGGTCAATTTTAGAACATTTTCATTTCTCCAAAAGTAAAAATCCCATACCACCTTATAACCCCGTTATGGTACAATTACAATTGATACAATATCTTCTTTGCTGTTGCTTCAAAAACAGTTACAATATTACTGCTAATTATAGTCCATAAGTTACATTCGTTGTATTTTATATGGTTTTAGATATCAGGTCCATAGGACTTATGATGATAAGGCTGTTTTCATGTGCTTATTCACTCTCTGCAATACTTCAGTGGTGAAGTGTTTATAAAGTAATTTGCCTGTTTGGTTTTTTCCCCCAATTTACACAGGTTACTTTCCAATATTTATGAATACAACTGATGTTATTATATTTGTCTTGGGTTGTGCAACCATGCTTAAATCATTTTTTCCATTGTAGTAGATTTTTTGGGTAAATTCTTTGATATTTTCTTTGTCAACAACATTGTCTCCTGGAAATAAGACAGTTTCATTTGTATGCCATTGATTTATTATGTTATTATTTATGCTTTTTTGTTTGTTTACGCCCCAATGCAGAGGCTAAATATTGTGAGAGTAGATATACTTGTCTTGTCCCTGACCTTAGGGGAAAGGCATTCTGTCTTTCTCAAATAAGCCTGACATTACATAAAGGTTTTCGCAGAGCAACTCTGTTTGAGGACATTCTTATTGGGAACTAGTTTGCTAAGAGTTTTAATCATGAATAAGTGTTCGATTTTGTCAAATTTTATATGTTGAGATAATCATGCAATTATCCTTTAATCTCTTGATATGGTGAATTACACTGATTGAGTTTTTGAATGTCAAACCCACCATGAATTCTTAGCATAAATCTCACTCTCATGATATATTTTCTATTTTATATATTCATGGCTTTGATTTCCTAATATTTTTTAAGGATTTTGCATTTATCTTTATGATTGGCTTGCTTTCAGTTTTCTTTTTTGTAATGTCCTTGTTTATTTGGGTATCTTTTTTTTCTCTAATCAGCTTTTATGATTGATTCTTTTTTTAAAAGAAGTTTTAGATTACAGAATAGTTATATCGAAAATATTGGGGTTTCCCATATACTGCACCCCCAAACCCTCTCATATTTTCCCTATTAATAACACTTAGATTAGTGTGGTACATTTGTTACAATTGGTGAACAAATATTGAAGCATTGCTACTTTACCGTGGTCTACAGTTTACATTATGGTTTACACTTTGCACCGTACAATTTTATAGGTTTTGATAAAATATAAATTGGCCTGGATCTGTCATTGCAATATCATGCAGAACAATTCCAATGCCTTAAAAAAGCCCTATGTTCCACGCATTCTACTCTCCCCCTCACCTCAGAACCTCTAGTGACCACTATCTTTATATCAATGTTACAACTCTTCCATTACTACAATAATAAGTCTACTTTGGCCCATGGTTGCATTCCCCCTTCTGTTTGTTCATTCCTCAACCTTGAGGATTTGGGGATGGTGATGAGGGATGTATGGCAGTGGAAGAGAGTGATGTTGATGCAGCGATGTGAATGGGGTCAATGATGCTGGAGTGTGAGTGGGGTTGGGGAGGTGGGTTGGGCTACCAAAGAGTTGGAGGGAGGGCTGGAGGAAGGAATAGGTGAACTCTGGGGAGGTAGAGGACTGTGGTTGAGAATACAATTGTGGGGGTGTTCTTTTGGCAGCTATGGCAGGGGAGGGTCACTGGTGCAGGGTGTCAGTGATAGGGTGATGTGTGGGCAAGGGTGCACCTGGGGCATGCCTCTCTGGAATATGAATGTGTTCATATGGTCATGGGGTGTTATCTCAGTGGGTGAAAATCCACACAATAACCAACAAAATATTAAATTCTCATCCTAGGGAGTCCTGGTACATTCTCTAATAGAGTGGCAAGAATATCTAGAATACATAGGCAGTGTCTAATAAAAGAAAAGAGACCAATACACTAAGCCCTCGATATTAATGCTTGTATTTATGCACCTTATTCTTGTAAAATTGTCAATTAACCTAATACTATCTATTGCTTAAGAGTTATCTCCTACAAACCTCTTTGTTGCTCAAATGTGGCCTCTCTCTAAGCCAAACTCAGGAATAAACTCACTACCTTCCCATGGCATTGGACATGACTTGTGGGTATGAGCCTCCCGGGCACTAAGGGATTATTACCAAGTGCCAGCCAGTGATGCATTTGGAAAAAGACCTTGACCAAAAAGTGGAAACATTAAATACAAAAGAGATTTTATGGCTAAGAGATTTCAAAGTGAGTCAGGAAGTCATTCCAGATGTTATGCTTATGTATGTCTCCGACAGATCTCACTAACTGCCACAGTAAACAAAGCCTCAAACAGGGGTGCTCCCGAGGGCCCTAGAGACATCTGACACTATAGGCAGAGCAGACAACCCCATGAAATCAGCACCCTGTCAGTGGGCCTTACCTTGGAATATATGATAACCTATCTCCGCAATGTAACAGAGTTAGACTCATTTATAATTTCCCTACACATGATTCTTATACCCCTTTTATTTGAACCTATAATTAGCACTATACCCATTAAATATATGTCCCAGAGACTTAAATCTTCCATCTGTTCATATACCAGGTGAGCCCTGAATCTCAGTAGAGTTGCAGCTAACACCTACTCTCCAGTTCATCGGACTCTCCCAGGACAACTAACAAAAGGATTATAATGGACAATCCCCATCAAAAAGGCAAAGAGTATCTACAGCTACAAGCAAGACAGTTCCTTCGATCTGCCCCATAAGATCTAAGTTCCCTCTCAATCAAGCACACCATGCATCACCATTCCCAAATCCTCAAGGTTGTTTTATTTTTTTAAAGCTTTAAAAGTCCACTATAAGGAAAGGAATTGAAGGGAAATGAGAAGGAAGTATTTGGGGGAATAGTGGGGTGGGAGGCTAAGCTCATCCATAATTACCATTTTACCAAAAATCACAGTGGTTCACTCACATAGGAAGTGTGCCCAGCAAATATTAAGAGCAAATGCCAAGGTAGTCAGGTCTAGGTATGGATGTCACAACTGGCTAAAAGGGACTCTGATTCCACAAGGACTGGTCAATCATCAACCTGGGCTAAGAGGAAGTTGCTTTGCATTTGCTTCAGAAGGCCAAAATTTTACCTGGAACAAGTTCATTCCAAATAATGCTCACATTGCTAGTTTTAACAGGTCATGAATCATATATGGTTCCTAACAGACTCCACCATTTCCTAGAAGAAGATTCTACTGATTACTGGGGCTTTAAATTCAAGCAAATCACTAAAAAAAGAAAAAAAATTAATGATATCTTGGCACTATGTAATCTGTGTGCCTGTCATGTCTGCCAAGGATGTGGAGGTGAGCTTGGCTTGGCCTCATCTCCAACAGCACTGAAGTGGAACTGGGACCTCTGCCACATAGAAGGAAGTTGCCCAGAATTCTCATCCCAGCTCAGCTTCTGAAATAAACAGCACACTATCAAGGACTATTATTAGGAACCATGCTCCTTTTCAAATGAAAGCCTGTTTCAGTTCATGCCAAGTCTCTTCATGGTCCACCAGCAATCCTTAATCATCACAGCTGTTTGGTTAACAAATGGGTAATTTTTAGATCTGGCAGCCCAGTTTCATTGCCCATATTTCTCTGCTCCAACCTTGACCCACTCACTTTATTCTTCAGCCCATTCTGCTTTCTTGTAATACTGGTTGCTGTGTCTTCCTCTGGTGCCTGAACCTGAAACAGTTTGTCCTCTTCCACCCAAATTTCTTTTTCTTCAACCCCATTAGAGTTATTCCACTTGCCTTTGGGTACTTTGGAATTCTTCTCCTCAAGGAGGGGTTGTTTGACAGCAGTGGGCTTGGAAGGTGATGCCAGAATGACCTCCTGAGAAGAGTTGCTGCCCATGCTTGGCTTAATACTCTGGCTGTCCTCCTTCAAAACCAATCTACTTATTGTCATGTGCTTCTTCTTGGGCTGCAGTTCAGAGCCACCCTTAGCAGGGGCTGAACTTTCATTTTCATCTTTTTTCAGTCTCTTGTTTTTGAGGACTGGTGATGGTGGTAACTCCTGGTTAAGAAGTATGAGATCCTTCTGGTCCAGTTTTGAGAAAACTGATTCAGAATCCTGTGCCTTGAAAGATGTTTTCAGAGTCATAATTTCAATAGTGTTTGGAGTATTCTGTAGCTGCCTTGCAGGTTCTGAGTGGTTTTTCACAGGTTATAGTGCTGGCTGTTGATCTTCCTTCACTGAACTTGAAGCATCAGATTTAATTTCAAAGTATTTTTTCGTCATCGTGAGGAGATAGGGCTCTGTATCATCTAGGTTGCTCTCCATAAAAGCACAGCGTCTTCTGCTGGTAGATCTCATAAGAAAAGTTCTGGATATCAGGGTGGGCCAAGTTCTTTTCACAGACAATGTTCAGGAGATCATTTCTCAACTTCTGAGTGGTGGGGTCTTTGGACATATGCTTTTTCAAAATTTCTGAAGCATTTTCAAATTCTTTGGTTTTGATACAAATAATCACAGCAGCCTCCTTGACCAGTTTTCTACTGGATTTGATCACTACCTCTGTCAGTGTAAATTGTGTTTTAATATCTCCAGCACACTGATAGCTGATTCCAGTGGCATGAGCTCAGCCTCCATATCAAAGGAGCATTCTAAATTTTCACCTTCTTTAATGTGCAACAGACACTGCATAACACGCAGCAGCCATGGCATGGTATGCTCCTTCCCCAGGGATCTAACAATCAAAGCCTGCATGATGTCCTGGATCTGTCTGAAGTCCCTGTACCGGCTACCCCAAAAGGCCCATAGGGCCTTGTGTTAGTAGAACTTGAGCACCCAGCAATTGACCACCTCCTCCAACTGCAACTCCCCCGCACCATTCCAGGGTGCCCCCAAGCCCCAACTCTTGGCACCTGGGCCAGGCACAACCACCACTACAGGGTGCCTGCTAGCCTGCCACACATTGCCATTACTGCTCTCAACTCCTCCCACCATTGTGTCCCACCATTGCACGCCCTCCCAGCTCACCAGGCCAGACAGCCTTCTTGGCTGTGATGCCGCTGGGTCACACAAGTCACCCGGGCTGGAAGCAGGGCCCACATTCCCAGCTCCCGCAGCCAAGATACAGACCCATTGCTGGGTCTTATATAAACTGAGAACACATAGAGAGACAGAAAAGGGAGCTCTGCCATTTTGACCTGGCCATGTGAGAGGACTCATGGATTGCTAGCAGCCCAAGGTGAGGCATGAAGCCCGCAAGAGACTGGGCCCATGGAGTAGGTCAAGGTTGAAAAAACAAGCCATATGCCTGATCGCCCACAGATGGACTCAGGGAGAAAGCGGGGCATCCAAGGCTGATAGAGGAGCCCCATAAAGAGACAAGCCATATGCCTGATCACCCAGAGTTAAGCTCCTGGAGACCATGAGTCTTTAGGGTAAGGCAGGGACCTCGGCAGAGATGTTTTGGTATCTTGCTTCACCACATGGCAGGGCATCAGGATCACCAGTAGTTGACTTTGGTGAGAAAGCATCTCTGATGATGCACTGGTTTGGACATTTCATGGCCTTGGAACTGTAAGAATTTCCCCTAATAAAATTTCCATTATAAAAGTCAACCCATTTCTGGTACTTTGTATTGGCAGCCCTGTGGCAACTCAAACAGCAATGCTACTCTGTAAGTGGTTACCTCTGGCTTTTATGAATACACTAACTGGTTCAGGGCAACAGGGAGACTGGCTGTGTCTCCCAGGAAAACAATGCCCAACTTTGAACCTGGGAAAGCAATGTGAGAATCAGCAGGTGAGTACCTAACTCAGGAGGTAATAAAACACAGAGCCTACCAAACAGGAGAAACTCTGACCCGAGAACCTGTTCAGGAGGGTGCTTTATGAACCTGCTAAACAGCAGAGTTCTCTGTAGCATAGGAATCCATGCATCAGAAGTGCAGCAGACCCTTTGGTGGTAGTCAGCCAAAGGGGTGCTGATGCAAAGTAGCAGAAATCTGTTGGCTTTTGTAAAGGGTATTTATTTGGGGTAGAAGCTTTCAGTTACCAGGCCATAAAGCATAA
>JAQZBX010094462.1:0-12026 GCA_029593785.1 Cabassous unicinctus | reverse complement strand
TTTTTTTTAAGATTTATTTATTTTATTTTATTTATCCCCCCCTTGCTGCTTGTGCTGCTGTGTCCATTCGCTGCGTGTCTTCTCTGTGTCTGCTTATCTCCCCCTTGCTGTGAGGTCTTGCTGCATCAGCCCATCGCACCACTCAGGCCGGCGTGCCCTCACAAGGAGGCCTCGGGACGCGAACCCGGGCCTCCCATATGGTAAACGGGGGCTCTATCCACTGAGCCACACCCGCTTCCCACAATTATCTTTTAAAAGATAAAACTTCTAGAAATTAAAAACACAATCATTGAAATTACAATCTCAGTCACAGGTTAAACATCAGATTACACATGGCTAAAGAGAGAATTTGTGAACTGAGAAATAGATTTGAGGAATTACCCACAGGGCAGCACCATGAGATGAGGAGTTTAAAACTATGATAAATTATGAGGCATGGAGGATAGAATGTAAAATCTCCACATACATCTAATAGGCATTCCAAATAGATAGAATGTGGAAAAAGCAATATTTTAAAATTTAATAGTTTAGAACTGTCCAGACTTGAAGAAAGACATGAATCAAGATTCAGGAAGCAATAAGTTCTGAGAAAGATGAATAGAAATAAATCCATACCTAGATACATCATAGTGAAGATGAGAAAAAATGACAGAGTATCCTAATCTTACAAATCACATAATTTTTGTCTTTATTTTTCTCATTTCTAAGATAAATATCTAATGTCATTGTTTTAGTTTGCCAAAGGGCTGCTGATGCAAAGTACCAGAAATGTGTTGGCTTTTATAAAGGGGATGTACTTGGGGTAAAAGCTTACAGTTCCAAGGCCATGAAAAGTCCAAATCGACCATCAGAGGTGCTTTCTCACCAAAGTCAGCTATCACATGATGAAGCAAGATGGCCACTGATCTCTGCCGAGGTTTGAGCTCAGCTGGGGCAACCAGGCATAGAGCTTGTCTTTTTCTGGACCTCCTCTATCAGTCTTGGCTGCTCCTCTTTCTTCCCAAGTTTAGCTGCAAGCTGTTGGGCATATGGCTAGTCTCTCTCTGGGCCTCAACTCTTTGAGCCTCTGGGGATTTCTTTCCATGCACCTCAGCTATGGGTGAAACTGGAATTTTTTCTCTCACATGGCAGGATCAAATATGGTGGCTTTGTTTTCCTGTGTCTGTGTGTCTCTCTCTGTGTCTCCTTTTTATCAGGCACAGCAAAAATGTAGAGACTCAACCTGAGTCATGCCTTACTGACATAGTCCGATTGAATGGGTCTCACACCCACAGGAATGGGTTAATTCACGGACATAATCATTCTCTTTTTGGGATTCACCAAATTCAAATTGCCACAGTCATCATTTAACAGATATCTGAATGAATGCCAGTTACTGTGGATACAAAAATGATGAAGACAGTTTCTGTTTTACAGGTGGTAAATCTAAGTTCCACATTTTGATCCCCAAATCTCATCTGAGCCCCAAATCCACCACAGATACCACAAACATGACATGAAGCGGATTTCATTTTCTCCACCCCAGCCCTGCATCTCCTCTCCTCTTTCCCTGAGCTAGTGGCCATGCCATCATCAGTGTCTGTGCCTCGGCACATGTTTCCTCAGTCGAGAATACATCCACCCCTTTTCTTCATCTAGAAATAGCCTAGCTAGTTCATCCCTTATATCCACATTCCCTCTGTGAACTCCCTTTAACTCTCCTTGGTTTCCCTGTCAAAGTTAGATGCTATGTTCTCTGGTTTTCCGTATTCACTTTATGGCCCTTACCCATACTTGTAAGTATTTGTTTGCAGTCTTCTTTCTATCATAGAAGCAGGAGCTGTGCCCGTGTTGCTTTTTGTCCTAAGCATTGTTTTTTCATGGTGCCTGTCCTGAAGTAGGCCCACTCTGAATATGGTTGGATGGAGGGAGGGAGGGAGGGAGGAAGGGAGGGAGGGATGGATGGATGGATGGATATGTCTTACTCAACCGACACAGAGGGAATCACGAGTGTGGCTTTAGTGTTATATTGTCACATGGTGACCACATTCACTTCTGTTAATTGGCTCCAAAATGTAGTTTGGTATTGAAAGCAGAAAAAACAGAGCAGGCTATCTGTTTGTTTGTTTTTTCTTTGTTGTTGTTGTTTATTTTTTTTATTTTAAGGAGGTAAAGGAGATTGAACCTGGGACCTCATACATGGGAAGAAGGCACTCCACCACTGAGCTACCCCACTCCCACTAGCTGTTTTTGTGCTGCCTGTTTTTCAGCAGCAGGGTGTTGCCAATCATTGTCATTTAAAGCCGTCTCAACAGCTCTGCTCCAAATGACCTGATGTGAAACTGTCTGGACTGTGGGTTGGAATATTAAATGACATTGTGTTTCTGCAGCTAGCTGAGCTGCTTGAGTCACAGCTGCAGTAAAAACGTTTTAACAAAATTAAAATCTCTGTGGGGGAGGGGAAGCAAAGACTAAAAAAGGTTGGACAGAATGCTGAGAAGAGAGCAATGGCAAGACAAGGAGACTGGTATTGTTTGATTTCTGTATTTAATTATAATAGAAGACTAAAGATGAAGACTCGGAAGTCTACATTTGTGATTTTAAATATTCCAAAATTTCCTCCCCATTGAACTGAAAAAGATAAGAATTTTCTGGAAAATACATATACTAAATGGAAAGAGGCCATAGGGCAAAGAAATAAAAGCTAGCTCCTACAAAAGCAAATTGAAATAGATCAATTACCTCTTGTCGCTTCCTATTTCCAAACTAATGAATTACATTTTTAAAGCCTGGCTCTCTGACATACTGGGTTTGGAACAAAGAAGGAAATTCCTAATTTGTATCTCATGCAAGTGGAAAATTATTGCAATAATAAAGTACTGCTGCTTCTTTAGGGAATCAACATAAGTATTTTTGTTAATATAGAAAAAGTAGAACTTGAAAAATCTTTATGGTAAGTTAGAGCCCTGAGAAATAGATTGTACTGAAAGGAGTATTTTAAAGTGTCAATTTAAGCAAGGGAAAGAAACAAGACTCTAAAAAAAACCAAAATATAAGGTCACTTTTTTTTGGTTTGCTCTGCTAAGAAAGGAACAAAACCCAGGAATAAATAATTTGTCCTACTGTGTTCTGGCCCAAGAGGATACAAAGATGAGGAAGATGTCTCTGCCTTTGAGCAGCTCACAGACAAATGTAAAAGAGTGAAACAGAGCCTGACATGGGGTTATCAGAGTAACAGAGTCCAAAGGCAGAAGAGGTGGGCCCCAGGAGGGATAAGAGTTGGGCACAGAGGGTTAGGAATCGCGGTGTCTCTAGTTCTGTTTCTACTTTGTATGTCTGTGTTTCTATGTATATGCCATCACATTCATTCTCTCTGTCTCTACCCCCATCATTTTTCCATCCATCCATTCATTTAACTATATTCAAAGCGGACCTGCTTTGGGTTGGGCACTTTGCAAAAGCAATGGGGGATAAGTGGAGGCAGAGGAAGGCCAAGATAAAAAGTTTCCAGGCAGGGGAGCAGGTGTAGCTCAGTGGTTGAGTGCCTGTTTCCCATGTACAAAGAATCAGCTTCAAATCCCAGTACCTCCTTAAAAAAAAAAAAAAAAATAGTTTCCAGGCAGAAATAGCACCTGGGAAGACACAGAATCTAGAAAGTTCTGCTATGTTCAAGGTATGAGGTAACCGGAGTCCTAGAATACCGGAGAGGATGGAGGAGGAAAGAAAAGAGGTGAGAGAGACGGACAGCGATAAACAGATTGGTCTTCATTCTATAGGCTGTGAGGGGCTAACTGAGTTAATAAGCAAAGATAGTGATATTTTTAAGGAAGTGCTCTTGGGCGTCAACATGGAGGCAAGCCTAGAGATGTGACTCTCAAACTTTTCGGGAGTGTGTAACTAATATGGGGGCTTTCATCCTCAAAAAAAGTATGTTGAGATGCAAATGAGAGGATGACTCGAGTCCACTCTATTTTTAACTGAAGTTATCACAAACTTTGGAACTTCAGTTTTTATTAAATTATTTGCAATGCATCACATACTTGTCCATGAGTCATGATGTCTGTGTGAGAACTGCTAGAGCAGGGATGGTCATTTGTGCTCCACAGATACCTGGGGTTCTGGGGAGGGGCCCTGGGGTTCTGGGGTGGGTCTCTGATCCCCTTTCCATACATACAACTCAACCAGAGCAGTGGCACTTTCACCTTATCGTTGATCTTTAATCAAAACTTTGATGCAAGCTAGTGTTCCGCTGCTTTAAAAAAAATTGTTTGCAATGATTAGAAGAAGGGAAGATTGGAGGCAGATAAATCAAATAGATAATTTTGATAGTCTGGGTGAGAAATAATAAAATTAGTTCAGCTAAATATAGTTGAATGGATGTATTAAAGCTCATAAACCAATATGAATTACCTTGCTCAAGATATGAAGTATTTCCATAATGCATGTAATAGGAAAAACCACACATCTAATTTATTTTGCAGTGACATGGGGTATAAGTGAATTATAGATAGAGAGAGATATATATTAGAATTGGGTTTCTCACACATTAATGTGCATGTAAATTAATTGGATATCTTGTTAAAATGCAGATTCTGATTGACAGGGTCTGGGATGAGGCCTGAGATTCTACATTTCTAAGAAATTTCAAGGAGACGCTGAAGTGGCAAGTCCATGGATCACACTTTGAGTAGCAAGGTGTTAGGGATTCCCATAAATAATTTAAAGATTTAAAAAATATTTCAGGAAGCGGGTGTGGCGCAATGGATAGAGCACCCGTTTACCATATGAGAGGCCCCGGGTTCGCTTCCCGGCGCCTCCTTGTGAGAGCAGGCCGGCTCGCGTGGCGCCGTGGGCTGATGCGGCAAGACCTCACAGCAAGGGGGAGATAAGCAGACACAGAGAAGACATGCAGCGAATGGACACAGCAGCACAAGCAGCAAGGGGGGGATAAATAAAATAAAATAAATAAATTTAAAAAAAAAAAAAATTCCTAGATGAAATGTACATGGAAGTATTAAATATTAAAGAAGTATGCTATATGTAAATATTTAGAAATAAGATGATAGATAATAAATAGATGATGGATGGATAGAAGGATAATTGATTAGATGATAGCTAGATAGCTAGAATGATATAACAAATATAGCAGAATGGTAAATGTTCGTAAATCTGGGTATCTGAGTAAGGGGTATGCTGGAGTTCTCTGTTGTTTGGATATTATTTTTGCAACTTTCCTGTAGCTTTGAAATTATTTCAAAATTTAAAATATAGGGGGATGGGTGTGGCTCAAATTGTTGAGCGTCCGTCTGCCATATGGAGGGACCTGGGTTCCATCCCCGGGACCTCCCAGTAAAATAAAAGTAAAATATAGAAGGTGTGCATGCCGCCAGGCCCCACGCGTGGGCGAGCCCCCAGGCCCTGTGCGCAGGCGTGCCAGGACCTGCCGAACTGCGCAACAAGATGATGACGTAACAAGAGAAAGACACAGGGGAGAGCCAAGACAAGATGTGCTGAAAAACCAGGAACTGAGGTGGTGCAGGAGGCAGAACGCCTCTCTCCCACATCAGAGGTCCCCAGGATCAAATCCTGGTGAAGACAGGAGGAGAAGGATGAGAAGAGAGGGCAGGAAACAGACACAGAGAATTGCCCAGTGAATGGACACAAAACAGCAAACGAGGGAGGTGGTGGTGGAGGAGGGGGATTTAAAATGGATAAAGTAAATAAATAAAAATAAATCTTTAAATTTAAAAAAATATATATATCCATAGACGGATGAAGGAGCATGGACATTGAAGTCAGAGGCTCTTGAACTTAACTGCAGGTTTCACCGCTTACATGCTGACCTCAGTGTGTTTCCTCATCTGTGCTAGTGATAGTACTGGACTAACCCACTGAGCTGTTGTGAGGAGTAATTAAGATAAAACACACAAAGGAATTAGCACAGCACCTAGTTTGTAGTACACGCAGAGTAAATGTTAGTTATGTTATTATTTTCTAACAACCAATTTTATAAAACAGTGATCCACAAATTCCCTTTATCAGAATCACTGTGGTGCTAGTTTAACATGCAGATCTCTGGACCCCACATCAAATCTATTGAATCAGAACCTCTGAGGGTGGACCCCGGAAAAATGCATTTTTAACAAACTCCTTGGATAACTATTCTGCCCGCTAAAGCTGAATACCCTATGCATGCATGGCTAAACATGGTCAGACTTCCAAAGAACACTGGTTTAGCATGCAGAGCCAAAGCTTGGCTATCACCACCGACCTGGCTTCCTGGGGCAGGGGAAAGGGGAAAGGGGAAATGAGGAGGGTGTGCTTTTTCATTGGGCTACAGAGATCTAGAATTGTAATGTTTTTCAGAATTGAAGAAGAAATCCATGCCCTACTTCACTGTATTCGTGTCAGATAAAGTAACTAATGTCCCAAGACCAAAAAATAATACATCCTGGGCCTCCTTCCTTCTCCCACTTTCACGCAAGTTTTCTTGCCAAGGTAAGTTAAGAGGTACCGGATCCTTTCAGGCCAATCCAGGAGAAAACTGACTCTGGACTGAATATCAGAGTAGGTCCAAGTTATTTCTGAGGCCTTTCCACTTTGTCTTTTGTTGTTTTTTTCCCCTTTCCCCTCGTCCTAAGGGCTGCCCTCTCTTCTCATTCCCCGGTGCCTTGTGTCCTCTCGTTTTCGAAGTCCCCACTGCAATGTGTTCTCCCACACCTACAATCCTTGTCTCCTTCGAACCCTAGCACACAATCGACTTCCGCAGCAGTGTAGGATAAGCAGGTGATGGGGTGGACAGCTTTTAGGGGAAGCTGGTGGGCTGAACAAAAGTTCTACCTGGAAGGAATTTGACCTGTCTCAGTGATGAGGGAGACCAAAGCTGGCACCAACTATGGGCAAAGCCAGAACTTTACTTAGGCAGCTGGGATGAATGTGCTCTAATACAAGATTATATGACCAGTGCCACCCCCAGAATAATAGAGTATAACTCTCTCTGCATATGCTCTATATAGCTTTGTCCTAGAGAAAGAAGATAGCCGTTACTGATTGTCTAACACAGCCATAGAGAAATCTGAAAAACAGTCTGAAAGATTGTCTGTTTTTGATCAATTGAACTTCTCAATGAACTTGCCAGGGGCTATTATTCAATTTTTTAAAAAGTAAACTTTATTTCAACTTCAAAAAAATAAAATAACAGACAAAAGACAGCTTAATAAATCAAGGAAGCATTACAATAAAAAATCTATCCAGGCGCATTTATCTCATTTAATCCTAAAAACAAACTCAATTGTTTTTCCAGTGTTCAGAAAAATACATAAATGAGCACAAATGGTTAAATGACATGACCAAGGTCTCCTTGTTAATGAAGAAAATGAAGAAAGAAAAATGCTTGATCATATTCACGTCTCATAAAACTGAATCTCATATTCTTTTTTTGACGTTTAGCATTGATATAGTACCTTCTATGCCTTTGTTACAAAAATATTACAATATTACTGTTAACTATAGTCTATAAATTACATTAATTGTATTTTTCCATGTATCACCATATTCTTAACACCTTACAGTAGAAGAGCATTCTTGTATTTATATTATTAACCACAATTCTCATCTACCACCAGAATCACTATGCTATACAGCCCCTAGATTATCCTCTAGCTGTCTTTCAACTAAAATTAACCTCCCAGCCACAACCACATTTATAAATCAGCAGTGTTTGTTATACTCATTGTAATGCGCTACCATTAATTCTACCCATTACCATGTATTTACAATCGACCTTATGAAACATTCTGCATACATTCAGTATCTGCTCACCCTTCTCATCCCACATTCTGTCTTCCACTAACCTGTGATCCTTGTAACTCCTACTGCTATGTAACCTATACTCTATGATTTATCTCTGTAAGTTTACCCATCGTATTTATTTCCTATCAGTGATCCATACAATATTTGTCCTTTTGTGTCTGGCTTATTTTACTAAAAATAATATCCTCAAGGTTCATCCATGCTGTCATGTGCTTCCCCAGTTCATTTCTTCCTACAGCTGAATAGCATTCCATCGTATGTATATACCATATTTTGTTCATCCATTCATGGGTTGACGAGCACTTAGGTTATTTCGATCTTTTAGCAATTGTGCATAATGCCGCTATGAACATTGGCATGCAAATATCTGTTTGCATCCTTGCTTTCAGTTCTTCCGAATGTATTCATAGTAGAGGGATTGCCGGATCCCACAACAGTTCTATATTTAGCTTCCTGAGGAACCACCAAACCATCTTCCACAGAGGCTGTACTATTTTACACTCCCACCAACGGTGAAGGAGTGTTCCTATTTCTCCACATCCACTCCAGCTCTTGAGGTCTTCTGTTTTCTTAATAATGGCCATTCTGTAAGGCGTGAAATGAAATCTCATTATTCAATTTTAAAAATCTCCTTCACCTGTACATATTAGGCAGTCAGCCTGTTGTGGCAGAAATGAAACTTAGACGATGAGAAAACCCAAGTGGCACTCAAGGGGCGGAGGAACAAAGTTTTATTATGCGAGGGCCCAGAGGAGAGTCAAGTCTCCAAATTCTGAGCCCCAGGCATCGGCTTTCGTAGGGTTATATAGGTTTCTGTTTATTGGCTAGTGGGTTGCTGGGCAAGTGGGCAAATTCCTGAAGCAAGTGGGCGGGGCGGTGTTACAGAAGCCAAGGTGTGAGTTTAGCTTATCTTCCTAAAGCAGAGGGCCTCAGGGAGGAGAGGAGTAGAGTCTTTAACTTTGTGGATTCCAGACAATAGGGGGAGGAGGGCGTTTATCTCCCTAAGTTGTGGATTCCATGGGAGAAAGGGAGGAGGGGTGGTTATGTTTCTAAAGCTGCCAGTTTCTGCAAAGGGGGAGAAACCGAGCAGAGCTGCGGCACTTTCTTCATCATTCCCCCCACCCCCTTTGATGCCCTTATAATAATTTTTTATGGGGCATCATCTGTTAACATGGGGATTTTTCTATAGTCCCCAAGGGTTGATACTTAACATGAGGCATTACCTGGTGTTTTAAGGGGTTCAGGTGGGAAGTGATGTACTGTGTAAGGTACCATAGAACGCATGGCCCAAAAGTTAAGAGGAAGAAAACTGCAGCTATTACTGGCATGAATGGCAAAATCCAAGAAAGGAGATACTGGAAGTAGTTCCCGTATGCACGGTTTAAGCGGTCTTTGGCTCATTCTTTTAGCAGGGCTACCTTGTCCCTAACTATCCCTGAGGAATTCGCAAAATTCCTTGCAGTGAGCAAGTCTAATCCTCGCCTGTTTTGTAAAACTAGTTCTGCCAATGAGTCTATCTGGTCTTGCAACCTGTTGAGAGCCCCTGATATTTCTTCAAGGTCATTTGATGTTTCCCATGCTAGGGTTTGTATGCCTTTCTGACTAACTGCGAGTGAGGCCCCTGCTACTGCTGTACTCCCGACTACTCCTAGTCCTAAGAATAGGGGAATTGCCTGTATTGCTCGTTTGGCTCAGGAGAGCTGTCCAGGCAATTCTTCTCCATACACTGAGAACGATGGTACTGGCCAAGCCAGGTAACAGATGCCCTGGCCATCCTGGGGTAGGTTCCGGTAGGCGTTGGTGCCACAGACCCAGATGGTGGAGTTTGCGGTGCATTGGTTAGACTCATTGAGTGGGCAGGTGGTATCAGTCAGCCTTTCCAAGAGGGAGGATAGTTGAAGGAGAGATGGTAGTTATGTTTTCACAGTTAGCCAGTTTTCCTGGGGGCTCGGTTATGTGGACTGGGAGGGGCTTGTTCCCCACCGCGGAGCTGTCATGGGTCAGGAGGGTTACGTTCCATGGGACAGATACGGGGAAGATGGTTAGACTTGAGGAAGTACATAGCCAGCAGGATGCAGCTATGTCGGGCCAGGATTTATTTAGGAGTTGGTGGAAATTTTGAACCTGGTTCAAAAGGACGTTGCGGGGGGCTGTTCTGACTTTGGCTTTTAGGGGCTGGGCAGCTTTACTAATATTTTTAACCAGGGTTTTCTCTGGGGGTTGGGTTACTGGGATCAGTTGGACTAGTATGAGGTCCCCTGGGTCCAGCCCTGCTGGGTTGTATATTCCGATTCCTAGTTTTAGTCCTGTTTGGGCTTTTAAAAAGGTATTTTCTGATCCGGTAGTTATGTTTAATAAGGTGAGTTTCACGGGGTTGCAGGTTCCTAATTTACAGTTTGCTGGACCGGGAACCTTCTGCAGGATATATGGGGAAGTTGAGGCTCCCGCCCAGTGGCACCAACTACTAGGCCCCAAGAGTGGCAGAAGTGCCCGTTGTCGGAGGGCCCTCGGCATAGGTATTTGTCGTAGGTGCTATACACACGGCCCTGACACCCCCCCTCCGGGGGCAAGGGTAACGTCATTTCTTATTGCTCTGCAAGCATCGAACACTATAGAACTGAGGCTGTCCCCTCTAAAAAGGGGGTCGAGGCATTCAGCACAGGTTGGTTATCCCAGGTCTGACTGATTTGTAACCGCCATTGGTTTTGGGGGCGGGTATTGGCTCCTAGGGAGGGGGCAAGGAAGAAAAGGATAAGCAAGACAAGGCACAGAGACATCCTATTATACACCAAATAAGCTATTGCAAGTAAAGCTCTATTGACTATAGTCCAGTCTGCAGGGGCCACAGCAGCAAGTCCAACTCTGAATACCAGGGCAAATAGGCCGTATAAGCACAGGATCCACCATGAGCAGGGGTCCATTCAGCAGGCTTTTGACGAGTTTGGTGCTTGGGGATCTCGGGCGACTCACACTCTCATGGGATGGCCGGGTACGGGTTGGGCTGTCCAGCTGTCCTGCTCTTTATTGAGATGCACCTTCTTGACCCTGGAATGATGGATCCAAGGGATGATGCCTGCAACTTTAAGAGCAGTAGGAGTTATAAGGATCACAGTATGTGGACCTGTCCAGGAAGGCTGAAGGGGTTCTTTTTTCCAGTCTTTGACCCAGACTAGGTCCCCTGGCTGGTGGGGGTGCACCGGGTATCCCAGTGGAATGAGGTTTCAGGACAAGACAGTTTTATGTATTTGGGCTAGAGTTTTCCCCAGCTGCTGGAGGATGGAATCTTGCCTAGCCTCCCCCAGAAGCTTGAGATTTCCTTTGAAGGCCTGGATAATTGGGGGTGGCCGTCTGAATAGAATTTCAAAGGGTGAATAGCCTGTGGGTCCTGGGATGCACCTAACTCAGAGGTTAAGGCTAGGGTGGCTTTGAGGGTTCGATTCAAGCGTTCAACTTTCCCTTGGACTAGGGCCATGAAGGCCGGGCCATTGTCACTTCCAATAGACAGCCCGTGTCGGGCTTAGTCACTTCTCTTGCCTTTTTGGTGCGATCCAGCCTGAAAAGGTGCATATCATCACTAACAGGTGAGATCTTCGAAAGGGACTGTCCCTGTGTGTTGGATACCGGCCGGACCTCAGGGGCCCTGCAGAGGGCTGTTTTCGGCACTTGCTGCTGCTGATGGCACAGAGGGAAGCTAGTCTGGCTATGTAGTAATATCTCCCGAGTAAGGCTTCCAACGCAGTTTGAGAGCATGCATGGCTCCTTTCAGGATGAAAATCCGGTTATCTGGGAGCAGCCAAGTTCCTTCGAGGTTTCGGCTTCCCTCTTTTCTCTTGGCCCATTCCTGTTCTTCCCAGGTATAGCTTAGTTGATTAGTTTTTTTTTTTTTTTGTTAGAGGGACAGCTGCGGTGTTGATTCCGGGACTCACATTTCGCGAGTTCCTTCAGCTGCTTGCCGAGCTGCTTTGTTGGCTAGCCTGTTTCCTTGAGTGACCACATCCATTCCTTTCTTATGTCCCCGGCGGTGGAAGATGGCGACTCTGTCTGGTTTCCAGATTGCTTCTAATAGTTGAAGGATTTCTTCTTTGTTTTTGACTTCCTTTCCTCCTGCAGTTAGGAGGCCTCTTTCTTTGTAAATTGCCCCGTGGATATGAGTGGTAGTGAATGCATATTTAGAGTCAGTGTAAATGTTCACTGCTTGCCCGGCGGCTAGCTCCAGGGCACAGACCAGTGCCCAG
>JAQZBX010094461.1:0-12029 GCA_029593785.1 Cabassous unicinctus | reverse complement strand
ATACTGTCGGCAGGGGCTCCGCTTCCTTGGCTCCCCTGGCGACTTGAAACCTCTCCAAGGTCCTGGAAAGTGTTGATTGGGCTGTGTCTACCCCGTGTGCGCGGCAGGGCCACTGAAAGCGAGAGGCAGAGGCGGCACTGGGCTCTCCTTTGTGTTCTGTTGGGCATGTCGTCTCCATCCAGTGGCCCTTTCCGGGGTCACCGAGGATGCTGATGTAGGGGTCACCGAGGACATTAGACAGGGGACTTGGGTGAGTGCGTGTTGGGGCAGCGTCTGGAGAAAACCGATACTGTGAATGCTTCCTCAGCCGTCTTCCGGGTCCGTTTTGTAGTGGGTCGGTATTTATGTTCCAGCGAACGCCATGAATGTCACGCCTTGGTTAGGATTACTCTCCCAACGCTAAAAACACTAATTTGTGAATTACCTTTATTCCCTTGCCTTTTTTTTTTTTTTTAAACAAACTTAAGTGGCTTGAGATTTCTTTTAATTTTGTCTTGATGAAATTTTTGCAGAGTGGTATTTTAAAACCAATTCTTCGTGAACGCTGATATCACCGTGTGTCTGTAACCCGGAACCAGGGCGTTAGTGGGCTCACAACACTTCCACGTTTGTTTGTGTGAGGATGTGCGTGTGTTCTTTGTGGAGGAATGAACTTGGACTCTAAGTTTTAATGTAGCAATAACAAGCAGCAATCTCATTGTTGAGGTTGAAGGAAAGGTTTCAGACGCAGCACTTTACTGAAATCAAGCTTCAAGTTTAAGTTCAGAGCCAGCCCTTGATTCCTCATGGTTCCGAGTTGGTGGATGCTGGAAGTCAGGACAAATCTCTACCAGATGACAGATGTCAGAACTGGCACAGGGCCCTTCTGCACCGCCCCAGACCTGCCGAGACACGAATACCAAAGCAAGCGGTGAGAAGGACACTTCAGTCCTGCACAGCCAACTCAGGTTACCTCTGATTACTTTTCTTTAGCTCTCCTCTCTTACATACGAGGAGGCATTAGGAATGAGGTGAACTGCCCAGTTTGCTCGGCTACTGGCTGGTCAGTAGTGTACCATTTATAGTCAAGGCCGTAGTTTTTCTTCAATGTCACATCAACCCTACATTAAAAAAAAAGAAGAAGAAAAGAGATTCTCCAGGTGTGTGGACAGCTTGATGATCAAGTTTGGTGACAAATTTCCATGACAATGATTGTATTCCTCCGTAGCACTTTAAAAACAAATGACTGTCCTGCCTCAAACCAGCGCAGCTGGTTTCTGGGCAGGTTCGTTTGGAGAAAATGTGGTTGAAGCATGAACAATCTTTTGATGAAATAAACGTGCACATGAAAAACATGAGTTATTGAGCTGCTTTTGCCCCGAGTCCTGGGTTGTCTCTGAGAGTCTCCGAATGACCGTCCCTCTTTTACCAAATGCCTCAGTGGCCATTGCACGTGACCGGCCGTCACAGTCAGCTGATGCACACGAGGTGGGCCCTGCGCTGGTGTTTGTTACGTTCTGGCTTGCTTTCAGCCGAGGACTTCCCTCCTAGCGTTCTTCTCCTGTGATCTAGAAGGCACTTAGCATCCCGTTTGGCCTGTGGCTCAAATCCTTTCCTGTAGGACGCCAATGTTCCAGTGAGTTCCGGGTCTCCATGAGTTGTGGATGCTACGTGGCAGGGTATGCCTAAAAGCCTGGGGTGAGGCTGCCCTGGGGGGTGCATTTGGGCGTAATACCAGGGTGCGGGTGTCGGGGCCACCGTGGCGTGGAAAGGGGCGCAGCCGACACCAAGGTGAGGTTGACCCCCTACGAGGGCGGCCGTGTGAGCCACGCGACCTGCAGGGAGCCGTGAGCCGTGACACTGTTAGAGTGGCCCCAGGTGGCTCGTGGCTCGTGCAGAGGAGTGGCCACATCCGTGACGTCACATTTGGGACGGTGTCTGCACCTGCGCGGGACCGGCGGCCGCCTGCATGGGCCTTACAGAGGTTGGCACTTCATCTTCTTCCCCAGCGTGTGTCTCCTTCAGTTTCTCTCCCTTGTTGTGCCGAAGCACGACAGGCATGTTTTGGAGAACTGGGGGGTCAGGGACATTACCAGAAACACCCAGGCCCCCAGCTTCACCCACAGCCCCCACCCTGCCTCTCTCAGCTGCTCTGACCCAGCCAGCTGGGTGCAGCGTGCAGCGGGCGGGCCCCTCCCCTTTTACGTGGGGGTCGGCTGCTCGGGGGCAGATAGAGTTCCTACGCCTCGGCCGTCAGGATGGGACTTGGATATTCTTTTGGTTATTGTGTGGATCTCCACCCACTGTGGCAATGCCCCATGAGTATCTGAACATATTTATATGCCTTATATGTATGCCCAGGTGACCTTCCTCCCATGTATCCCCACCACCGACACCCCACACCAATGACCCTGTCCTGCCACAGTTGTAACCCTTCTGTGATCCAAAACGTCTTCAAAAAGAAAGCCAATAAAATAGCCACATACAATTAATAAGAAAATGAAGTAGTGCCAGTTCTAAACGTAAGTGCCTCTCATCACTGTGAGACCTGCTGTCCTGTGTGTGCAGTGACATTTCCTCCCATTTCTTCCCCCAGTGTCTAACTTACTTCATTTTTTCTTCAAAGAAGTTTTAGTTCACGGTAAAGTCACGTACAGAATATAGGGGACTCCCACTTACCCAACATCCTCCCCTTTTCCCCCTTCCCATGTTAATAACCTTTCTATATGTGGAAGATACATTTGTTGCAACTGATGTACAAATATTGCAACATAGCTACTAACCATGGTCAATCGTATACATTATGGTTTACATTTTGGACCATACACATTCATAAATTTTGATGAAATTTAACATGGCCTGTATCCATTGTTGCAAGATCATGTAGAACACTCTTATCGCCCCCAAAACGCCCCCTGTTCCATCTATTCGATTCCTCCCTCCCCCTCCCCTTGGCGCCCACAGCGACCACCAGGCTTCACTCCTTGAAGGACAAGATTCATAGTTACTTGCAGCATCACTGAGGGCTTGGCACACTGGTCTGTCCTCCCCTGCTGGGCATCATCCATGCTCTCAAGAGACTCCCCCTCCTCTGAGAACACAGCAGCCTCCCCAGGAAGGGAGTCCACCACCTTCCCGCTCATTATGTGGGTCTCCCCCCACTGATAGAACACACTGTGACATAGCGATCACTCCCACACTCCCTGGAAGCCTGCCCCAGGTGCGCCCTGTCCCGAATGCTCCCCCCTCCCCATTGAACCCCTTCCTTGTCATATTGCCAAAGGAGCTTTCCCAACATTGTGGTTTCAGCCACGTACCCGCCCCAGTGCTCACCTGCTCCCTCCCCCAGCCCCCTCACTTTCTAATGCACTCCCCGCAGTGGGTCCTGGAGGGTGCCCCCAGCCCTCCCCGTCACCTGGAGCTCCTCTTCTAGGCTGCCTGGCTGGGAAAGCCCTTCCTATAGCCCCTGAGCCTAAGACCCTGTCCGCACCTGGAAGGGCAACAATGGGCGTCAGCCCATATCTGCCCCTTAGATAACCACGGACCCATGCACCAAGCACCGGTCACGGGACCGAGTAGGACTCAGGAAGGAAGGACATTAACACATGCTGTTGACCTCAGTCACCCCTAAAAGTAGGGGCTGTGTGTGCATCAATAAACAGTTGATTAAAAAGAAAATGCAGACTGCTCACCAAAGCGGGCTGCACATCAGAGTGGTGACAGCACCATGCTCTCCCTCTGGAGAAGGCCACCGGAGCCAGAGCCTCCTTCCCAAAGGCGACCCGGAGCCTCGGCTTTCACACAGGCCCCCAGCTCGCCTCGGCTCCGCACCATGGCTGTCCCCGGGGAGATTGCCAAGTTGCACCCTGCACAGTGCAGGCATTCAGACCTACTGACGATCTCGATGTCCTCGAGGTTTATAAATTAAAGCTGTATGCTTGGGAGCTTTGGGCTCCTTGGTGCTTTAAACAAAAGCTAGAGACAGATGTGAGATGCATGACAATAGCAGACACTAACTGAGCGCTTTCTATGTGCCAGGAATTTTTCAAAGTGCTTTACATGTAGTGACTCACATATTCTTTGAAACAACCCCATGAGTTACAAGCTATCTCAACTATGCTGATTAGGAAATCGAGGCACAGAGAGGTTAAGTAACTTGCCCAAGATCACACAGCTGCTACGTGGCAGAACCAGAATTCGAGCCCAGGTTGTTTGGCTGGAGAATCGTTGCTCATAACCACAGGTCTCTCTTGGCTTGTGTCAAATGGGGGGACCAAGGTCTTGTGGCCTTAGTCTTTGCTGGACGTTCCATTTAATGGCCCGTCGTGGGTGCGAATCATATAAAGTGAAATACATTGTTTTGCACATAGGAGAAATTAAATAATTTGCTGAATTAGACTGGTCTATCTGCATAACCAGAATTTTTTTAAAAAGCTAGAGGTGGGGTGGAGAGATGGTAAAGGATGTGTCCTTATAATGTCCTGTACTCCAGGAGTTTTATATTTAACTTAAAAAAGAAAACCGGAGCTGATGAGACAGGTCAGTTGGGAAGCCCAGGTCCCAGGCTGCAGGCAGTACACCGCCCGCCCTCTGGGGCGGCACAGTGAACTGGTTACATCTCCATGCCACTTCTGGTCCTGTTCAGGAAGGCTAAAGTGTCCATGGGAGAGCTCACTGATAGTAATGGACGCTCTTGTCTCTGTTTTTTCACCCACCGCCCAACATCTTATTTTTCAAAATTTCAAATCTACAGAATAATTGAGGTAACCCATATACTCTTCACCTAGATTCACCAATTTGGCCATATCTATCTATCTGTCTATCTATCTATCTATCATCTATCTACCTATCTATCATCTATCTATCTATCCATCATGTATCTATCATCTATCAACCTATTACCTATCTATCTACCACTTACTATCTATCATCTGTCTATCATCTAGCTATATTTTCTATCCATCCATCCATCCATCCATCCATCCATCCATCCATCTATAGTTGGTTGGAGACATTATGACGTTTCACCCCATATCCTTCAAAATTTTCCAAGAACTATGGCACCCTCCTATCATGCATTCAATACAATTATCACACTTAGGAAATTTAACATCAATGCAGTACTATTACCCAGTATCACGGTCCATGTTCAAATGTCCCCAATAGCATTCTTTATAGTTGGTCTTTTCTTTTTATGCTAGAGATTCAAAGATTGTTGATGGCATTAGTTGTTAACAATGAACATTTGATACAAACACCAAAACATTTTTTTCAGTTTTAGAATTTTGTATATAAACCTGGCTTTGTAGCTATGACTCCCAGTCTTCACAGCAGGACTCCACGGCACACATGCAGAAGTGAAGATGAGGTGGTGGTTGTGAGTGTGACTCCCAGCCCTGTCAGCCCGGGTTGACATGAGAGCTGGCTTTAGGTGGGTGGGGGACTTTGCTCTTTCAGTTCTTCCCTCTACTGGGACTTGTCACTCTTGACCAGGCATGCCGGCTCCTCCCAGAGCCAGCCCCCGGGGGGGCTTAGAATGATGCATGCTGTCACCAGAGGGTGCGTGGGGTGCGTTAGCTGCAGCGGTCAGTCCAGGGCTCTCGGGGTGTGGGGGGCACCTGGGTGATGAAGAGAAGGTTCTGGGAAACCTGGGCAAGTGTTCCAGGTGGAGGAAACGTGCAGATGGCCTTGGAAGGTGCTAGAGGAACAAAAAAGGCTGGGGGTGGGGCAGGGGTGTCACTGCTGGGTGTGCTGTGAGCAGAGTACAAGTGAGGGTAGGCAGGTGGGATCCTCCAGAAAGGTTTGGAGGCCAGTTCAGGCCTCCGCGAGTGCAACTGGGATGCCAGCGCAGCGCATCAGGGAGTGCAGAGGAGCGGCCCTAGGAGGTGATGCGCCCCCCGGGTGTGCTCAACTCTTCCCTTTTGGTGATGTGCATGTGCCATCTCACACCAGGGAGGCTATCTGTAGGATAAATTCTGGCTCGTGGAATTGCTGGATCAAAGGGTATGTGCATTTGGAATTTCCATAGTGATTCTGCTGTAACAAATCACCACCAGCTGGGTGGCTCAAGACAAAAGAAATTTATTCTCTCGGTTCTGGAGGCCAGAAGTCCAAATCAAGGTGTCCACAGGGCCACGCTCCCTCTGGTGCCTGTAGGTTCTGGTGGTGGGTGGCAATCCATGTCCTTGGGCTTGAGGCCTAACTCAAGCTCTGCCTCTGTCATGTGACTGCTTCTCTGTCTCCCACTGAGTCCAAACTTCCTCTCCTTACAAGGATCCCAGTCTAATGGATTAGGAACCAGCCTACCGGTTTGGCCTCATCTTAACTAATAACAGCTTCAAAGATCCTATTTCCAAATAGGATCGCACTTATGGGGCCAAGGATTAGGACTTGAACATATCCTATCCAGGACAGGTGGATATTAAGAAATTGCCTGGATGGAGGCTGTGCCCATTTACACTGCTACCAGCAAAGGATGAGAGCGTGTTTCTCAAGAGTCTTCACATGAATGCTATCACACCGTTTTATGCTTGTTACAACCCAACTCCTGAAGAGCATAAGTTGGTGAGGCTGTGAGACCAAAGAACACACATGGCATTGAGTCAGACATAAGCTTTATTGGGACTTACGGGGAGGAGAGAATCTTTGATGGCAGCTGGTCAAAGAATGAATGAAGTTAGCGCTCAGGACAAATGAGGGGTGATAGAAGGGGTCTCAGAACAAGGACATTCCATAGGGCATGAGGACAGAGTTCCTGCTACAGTCATGTGAAGTGTCCATCTGGGGTCTGTGATGTTTACCAAGGACGTTTACTGCTTTGGGAAGATTATAGTTTTCAATAACATCTACATATTCTCTCCCCTCCGGGGAGGGTTGCTAACCTTTAACTTATGCCTAGGTCACACAAGTGGCTCCGTGCTGAGGATTAAGAGGGTCCCTGGATCCCCACAATGCTTGCTACTATAATATGTAAAAATTTTGTGTAGTTTTGTTTTTGTCTTATTACGGTGTAGTTGAATAGCTTCTCATATTCTTAAGAGCCACTGTACTTTCATTTCTATGAACCGTCTGTATACTTTGCTCATTTTTCTATTGGGTTATTTAATGCTTTTCTTGCTTCATTAAAGCTTTTCAGGTATGACAGAAACAAGTCTGTTGTGCTATCAATTTCAAATGAGTTCCTCCAGGTTTATCATTTGAGTCTGTTCATGGAGGTTTCTGCCAGGCAGATATGAAAAAGGGTTTACTTTTCTGAACCTGAGAGGCCAGGACTAGACTGGGAGCTCTCTCTAGTCCCTTCTAATATTTTGTGGCTGCATGCACCTTTGACAGAGGGGGACCAGAGGGCCAGCCAGCCCCTCTGGGCTGGAGCGGTAAGGAGGAAGCAAAAACCAGCATCCCGGGTTAAGTGGTTTGGCCTGTTTTGCCCTTAACCGGGTGCATCTTCCAAAAAATGGTCATTCACCAGCATCGTGTGGTGTTTAAGGAGTGGATTTCAGGAGCCGGCTCTGCTGGCTGCAAGTCCCAGCTCTGCAAGCCCGGGCGCGTAGCCTGCCCCCTCCACCACCTTCCCCCTGCGTCCTGGGGGAGCAGGAGTCACAGCCACTTCACGGGCCCTTGGGGGTTCAAGGAGACGCAGAGGAGCCCCTATACGTGTTTATTAAATGGATTAGAAAATGGGCAAAAATGTCAGCAACCCCTCCAGCTAAATTCAGAAATGATGATGATCCCGCAGGTATTCCTAGGCCTGTTTTGGAGAAAAATCCGAGCCCCTCTCCCACGCAGCCGCCGAAATAGAAATAGAAACTGCGGGTCCAGGCGGCCGTCAGAAGGCAGGTAAAGGCAGCTGTGCGCGCTGCCCACGCGTGTCGGCGTCGTCCACGCCACCAGAGGCTGCGAGCGGGCCGGCCTCGGGGAAGGGGCCGCCGGCAGAGCCCTGCGGCCCGAACCCGCGGCCCCCGCCCCCGTCCACGCGGCCCCCGCCCCCGTCCACGCGGCCCCCGCACCGCCCAGACCCCGCGCGCGCGGCCCAGCAGCGCCCCACGCCCCGGCCCCGCCGCCCGCGCGAACTACAACTCCCAGCATGCCCCGCGCCGGCCCGCGGCTTCCGGTGCTGCGCAGTTTCCGGAGCGGATCGCAACCCGGAGTCCGGATCCGAGCCCGCTCTGCACATTCCAAAGGCAGGTAAAGCCCCGGGCCCCGCGCCCGCCGGCCGCCCCGCGCGCCGCCCCCGCCGCGGCCCGCGCCCCCGGCCCGCGCCCGGGCCCCGCGCCGCGGCCCCGCGCCCCGCCCGCCGCCGCCGCCCCGGTCCAGCCGCCATGCCGCCTGTTCTTTGTTACAGCGCCGGCTGCGGGGCCGTTGGCGATCGGAGTCAAAACCCGGCTGGATTTCCCGGAGCCGCTCCGGGATCGCCCTGCGCGCCGCCCGCCGCCGCCGCCGGTTCCCGGGTCCCGCCGCGGGCGCTCCGGGCCGGGCCGAGCCGGCCCCCCACCCGCCCGGCCTGCCTGGCCTGCCCGGCCCACGCGGGGCGCGGGGGGCGCGCGGGGCGCGGGCTCGCCCGTGGGCGCGGCGCAGGGAGGCCCCCGCCGCCCGGGTCCCGCGCGGTGCCCTGCCCCGCCGTCGCCCCCGGCCCCCCGGGGTACCACCCCCCGCCCGCGTCCTCGGGCACCGTCCCCGGCGCGCATGGGGGAGGGTCCTTGGACTCCCGTGCCCCGGTTTTGGAAAGCAGATCCCAGACCTCCCAGGAACACCCCTGCGTCTTAGTTTTTCAAACCCGTCGATCGCCCAGGGACGGTGTGAAATCGGGGGACAGGTGACATGTGCCCGCCCTCGGCGTGGGTGGCCGTGCGGGGAAGGGGCGTACCCCGCCGCACAGGTGAGGCCGGCCCCGCACAGGTGAGGCCAGGCCGGGACCCGGAGGGAGCAGGTGGCGTGCGCTGGCCACGTGCGGCTCTGGCGAGAGGGAGGGCTGTTCGCGGCGGGGGTCGGCCTGGAGAAGTCAGAAGTGGAAACTCGTTGTGAGCACTCCGACCCACCTGGTGTTTATACCTGGTACTCGTTGGCGTCTCCTAAGGTCTTGATGCTGTGGAGAGGTGTTTGCACAGACGCCCAGGAACCGCCACCCCGCCGTCTCCCAGGTCTCCAATGAAGCCAGTGTGGGTATTCAGAGCTGCCAGAGCATGTTTATTAAAACCACATTTCCTGAAATCCCACACTCACCAAGTTGGGGAACCCAGCTTGGTTCCTGAAGGTATTTTAGGGATGAAAAGTAAAGGAGCAACTGGTTTTGTGATAAACCTTAACAGGCAGCAGCGGACAAGTCTCCTTGGAGAGTCTGCAGCAGTGTGAACAGTTTATTTTTAAGAGTATGGGGGCCGCTGCCCCCTCCCGTCTCCGTCACCATGTTGTGTTTCAAGCCTGGACACTCACCTTCTCCACATTCTCCACGTTTTCGCTGCTCCATCCTGCTTCCCTGGATTCCCTTTACATTCCGCCTTAAGGGGAATGATGGAATAATAGAACTAGAGAACTAGAGTTTGGATTTTGAAAGGGAAAACACTAATTTTTCTCCCTTAAAGAGTTTTTTTTTCTTTCTTTCTATGATTCATACTTTTGCAGAAAAGTTGCCAGCAACGAATATAATGATATATTCAATTTTGGAAGCAGAAGGGACAGTTACTTCTCCAGAAGCCAATAAATAAATTAAAACCATCAATGACTATTTCAAGGCTAATAGATTTTCTTGGAATAATTCTAATTGCAAAGGAACTCTGTTCACTTAGGTTGTACCTCTGCAATGTCATCATTTCTGTATCATTATCTGTGCAGAAAGCCAGGAAAAAAGAATACGCCTCACATTCTGCAGATTGATGGGAGCTGTTCCTTATCTGTGGGATTTTGAAGTGTGGAAAATAACTGTCCAGTTGACATGAGGGGTTCATGGGGCACTGACTCATTTATTCAGTCATTTATTCAACACGTACTGATTGAACAACTCCCACCTGCCCGGCAGTGTAGCCAGCAAGGCAGGGAAGGCTCTGCCTGGTGGGGAGAGATGGGGGACAGACATTAAACAATAAATTCTGTTAGACCAGATAAGAGCCATGAAGGAAAAGAAAGGAAAGAAAGCAGAGGAGGCTGTGGTGAGGAGGGTGCATTTGAATGGAGACTAGTGCTATGGGGGCTGCTTGGGGGAGATCTGGGGCGAGCAGATGAATAGCGAGTGCAGGGAAGTGGATGTGGCTCAAGCGCTTGGCTCCCCCGCCTACCACATGGGAGTTCCCAGGTTCGGTCCCCGGTGCCTACTGGAGAAGACAAGCATGACATCGAGGTGATGATGGGCAGGCATGGCGAGCTGATGCAACAAGATGACACAAGAGACATGGGGAGGAAACATAATGGGAGACACAACAAAGCAGGGAAAGGCGGTGGCTCAAGCAATTAGGCGCCTCCCTCCCACGTGGGAGGTCCCAGGTTCCGTGTCCGGTTGCTCCTAAAAAAGACCAGCACACACCAAAACAGACACAGCAAATGCAAAACAACGAGGTGGTGGGGAGAAATAAATCTTTTAAAAAAAACAGCAAGTGCACAGGTCCTGTGGTGCGAACATACCGTGCTTGGTCAAGGATGAGCAAGGCCAATGTTGGCCCAGTGGATAGCGCTCAGGAGGGGGGACGGCACCGCAGAGAGGCAGGGCTGGGTTGGCCAGAGCTGCGGGGATGCCACTGGGGGGCTTTGAGCAGGGAGGGGACAGGATTTATGTCTTTTTCGTGATGATCCCGAGGCTGCTGTGTGGGCTGCTGAGGTCAAGGCCGTTGGGGGTACCCAGGCCCGAGATGCGTGTACTCAGAACGCTGCAGGCAGAGGGCCAGCCAAGAGCCCGCCGCAGTATGTTTCCAGAGCTAGACAGGACCTGCTGTGGGCTGGGCTGGGTGACAGACCCCGGGGGGGACCTCCTCTTTCCTTAGAGAAGACTGTAGCCCAGCGGCGTCTTCAGCCTGCCCTTCTGGGGAGGAGGAGACCCCTGCCCAGGTCCCCCCCATTCCCTGGGAATGCTCCTGAGGCGAGCAGGAGAAGGCGCCCCACCTCCCACCGTCCAGGAACCTGGACCCGAATCCTGGATGGGGCGAGTCGGGGCAGGTGGAAACCCCAGGGGCCCAGCAGGCGTGTGGGTGTGGGGTGGGTCCACCAGGCTGTAACAAACCCTTGGCTTTCAACAGACGGGGGTTCCCTGACGCTTGACAGGCCTTTACAGCAGTCGGCCATACGGCACCGTGATTATTGGCACCGAACTCAAGGGTAAGGTGTCAAGGGACACCGCGGTGACGAAGCCCCTTCCTTTCCCACTGTGTTTATAGGAAGAAGGAGTCTCTGCACTTAGGGTTATTAAAGCATTGAGGTCGCATCATCTCATGGTAGCAAATGGCATGTGAACTGATTGGGGGGGAATCCCCATCGGTTTCATTAAACACACCTTTTGAGTTAGGAAATTACTACCCTAATTCATACTGGGTTTCTGTTTTGATCAGTTGTGTTCCGGTTATTACAATGATAGTTCAATCCAGAAGAAAAGTTTAGCACAGCATTATGGTCTTAGAAAAGTGAGAATAATTGGATTGATGTGCATGTTTGTACAGCAGAGAAGTACAAGAGGGCAGCCGTTAGGGTGAGTCCAGGCACCAACGTGGATGTCGAGTTTACACTGCACGGTAGTGGAGATAGTTCGCAGAGAAAGAAGCGTTGTAGACTTCCTGGCAGTGGAGAAGTGCTTGTTCTGTACTTAAAAAAAAAATTGAGCCAGAACTTTCTTATTTATGCTTTCCCCCCATGGTGCAGGCACTCTTAGACTGGCATTAAACATACATAACTGCCGAGTTTAGATTTTCTCAGGAACGTAATTACATGAAAAATAAATAATGTCATTCATGGATTAATTGGCTCTTAAATATTTTCAGGGGAGGGAAATTGCAAGCATTTTGTGTTCTTTAAGAAACTGGTATATATAAATGAACTGCTGTGTGTTCAGTTAAATCTTTTTTTTTTTTTTTTTT
>JAQZBX010094460.1:0-12025 GCA_029593785.1 Cabassous unicinctus | reverse complement strand
TGGTGTGTGTGTGTGTATGGTGTGTGTGTCTATGGTGTGTGTGTGGTGTGTGTGTGTATGGTGTGTGGTGTGTGTGTGGAAGAGCCTGCATCAGGTAAGTAAATGTTTCTGAATTTTACAGACAACTCAGGCCGTCCTCAGTCATCCAGAAAGAAAAAAAACGTTGCATGC
Organism: Cabassous unicinctus; assembly: GCA_029593785.1. Classification (NCBI taxonomy): domain Eukaryota; kingdom Metazoa; phylum Chordata; class Mammalia; order Cingulata; family Chlamyphoridae; genus Cabassous; species Cabassous unicinctus. The sequence continues at coordinate 11,854 of JAQZBX010094460.1, read as the reverse complement.
GAATCCCGACTGTGGGCACCCAGTGGTTCCCCCTCCTGCCATACCTCAGGCAGATCGGTGTCCGTGGTATCAGGAGGCAGGGACCCCAGCAGGCTCTGCTTAAGCGTGAGCCACCAGGTGTGGAGAGCACTTTCCTTGGAGCTCCGCCATTAGGGGAGGAAGGGCCTCAAGTGCAGCTCTGCCAAGGCCTGCAGCCCAGGGCACCCGCGCCCAGCCACCAGCGCTTGGGAGAGACGCCTGGCCTCCGGGGGGAGGCTTGGGGACCTTCACTGGACTCCTCCTCTGCCACCCCACCAGGCGCCGTGCACCAAGGAGCACGACGCTGTCACGGCCCCCACGCAGGCCGAGCCCAGGCTCAGACGGTCCATGCTCTAGGAGAAGTCCATCGAGGTCCTGATAAAACAGACCGTGCCCCCGAGCTGCTTCCTCCCAGGCGACAACATGTCTTGCTGCTGTGTGTGTGTGCGTGTATGTGTATGGTGTGTGTGTGTGTGCACTGTGCACTGTGCACTGGACACACAGCCCTTGGGGTTTCATCGTGGGCCCTGAGAGTCGAACGGTGGCCGGTGAACAGACCTCTTTCCTTTCTACACAAATGATTTCACCCCTGGCATTTTCAGGGGCCTTGGTTTTCTTTACTTGTGGGGAATCCAGGGTATGAGAAAGTAAGTTGCTGGATGCTGGACGGAACGGGAAGCATTTAATACTGGCTGGGGGCCAGCCGCGAGGGCGCCGCCGGTGGGCGCTGCCTGCTGCCCACCAAGCCCTCGGGGTCTCACCTATGGAACCAGGAGCAGGGGGTCAGAGGGGAGGGCACAGAGGAGCAGCGCTCTCTCTCGGGGGCAGGGGTGGCGGCTCAGGCAGCGCCATCTGGGAAGGAAGGCTACTCTTCTCTGGAATGGGATCATTGGCTACACGGCTGAGAGCTTTGCACCCGCCCCACGAGGCATCTTCAAAGATCTGTCCAGCGGGAAAAGACCCCAAAAGAATGAACCTCGAATGGGAGAATGTCAGGCTCTCCGCCTCTGGATTTGGAGGGCCCCCTGCCCGTCCCTGCTCTCCCCAACGCCCGCCCCAGCCCCCAGTCCCCACCGGTGGCTCCTTCTGCCGACTCCATGTCCACCTCCAGGGGCTGGGAGAGATGTTTCTTAATATTAACCAGTAATTTATAATTGTCCCCCTGGACTTTCTGTAGCCCTGGACCTGCAGCTGCCGGGTATGTAACATCCTTGCTCAGAGAAGACCGTTAGAGCCCAAGTCCAGGAAAAGGCTTTGGGTTTTCAGAAGTCCTACACCCTGAGGGGACCTAGAGCCTGAGCAAGCAGGGGCTGACTAGGAACAAGTCTTCCAGCCACAAGCAGGACACAGAAGGGAGTTCTAGGGGAAGCTAAGAGCAGGGTCACGGGTGTATATTCCCAAGGACCCCACCCTGGAGGCTGCAGACCCCAGAGGGCTACGGGGTGTGGGACAAAAGAGGCACTGTGCTTTGGGCCCCTGCCCAGGAGGGCTGTGGGGGAGGGAAACTCCCCCCAAAGCAAAAGGAGCTGCGTGGCAAGTCTAGGTCCACTTCGAGGTTCACCCTCCTTCCCCCACTCTGCACCTTGACACGGACAGAAGCAGCTGGGTGGTTCCGGGTGGTTCTGTGGGCTGGACCGTAGCAGGAGCGCAGGAAAGCCTGGAACGGCCCACCCCAGGCCCCAGTACCTGATGGGCGCACCAGAGGGGCACCAGAAGAGAGACCCCTGAACAGGAGTGACACAGGAAGCCTGGTGAGGGCGCTATGGGCAGCTGCCAGCATGGACAGACCACAATCGACGAACACTGAGGACTGTCCGCAGCCCCCTCTCCCCCCCCCAACAGCTTACACCCAACCAGGGAGAAGGGGGAGGAGGCAGCTCTGAATTGAGGGATGGGGCCTCACAGTGGAAATGGAGGTGAATTATTTTTGTTACATTTATTGCACAGCTGAGTTTGTGAACTGCAGTTATACGCCCCCAACCCACCCCACCTTGAATTCACTGCCTGTAGGCAGAATGCATTTCTGTGTGGACTTGGACTGCTACAAAGCTCAGGGTGAAGCTTGGGATCCACTCCTATTGTCAAGGCACACATATTTGGGGTGCAATTTCCCGTGTGCTGCCGTTCTAGTCTTGCTTTTCCCTCCATCGTGCTATCCTTGCTGCTGCTATGCTATTATCTCACCATCTACACGATTATCATCTGCTTTGAACCCTCTTGGAGCAAGACAAGGAAGCATGCACCTGAGAATGTGTATGTTATCAAGCTTGCACGTGGAAGACCTCAGAGCCTCGGCTCTGCAGCTCCGGGCCAGACAGCTCTCGGCAGGAAATGAGTCCACCTGCTGCGGTCCTGTCCACGGGCCCCCGGGAGCTGCTGGGAGCCGTCCACCGGGAGTCTGTGGGCGCGCAGATGCGCACAGGTGCTTTTCTACAAGGTAGCAGCCCCTAATCTCACACGTGCAACCAGCTGGGCTTCACAAGCTGCTCTGTGCAAATCAGGCGTCTCCGGCAACGGTGCCCCAGGACTGTGACCAACGGTGGACGCACGCCCTCCCCACCATGAAAACGCTGCACCCAGGCAGAGTTTCTCGCTGGAAGCCTCGTCACCAGAAGTGGGACGGGCAGCAGGAGGGGTGGCACCTCCTCTGGCCCCCTGGCCAGGCGAGCTCCCCGCAGGGCATCATCCTTCTGGGCTCCAGGTCCTGCTGGGCCCTCGGCTCCGTCGGACAGTCAGCCGAGTAAGTTTTATTCGGCAAGGCCGGGTGTCCTCTCAGTCGCAGGGACTCAGGGAGAGGGGAAGTGCTGTGTGCTGTTTGAATAGTAAGCATTCCTCCCAGAGGGTCTTTAGAAAGAAAGGGGAAGCAAGGCTTCAGCCGCAGAGCAGGGCCTGGGCAGGGAAGGTTCAAAGGGCGGCGGACGGAGCGGGCGGCACCTTTTCTGAGCCCGCTTGGCCGGGAGAGCCTGCAGGCCGTGCCTCCCAACCATCTCCCCACCCCCAACACATCACTGCCTCTAAAATGTTTTGTAAAACACCAACTCAGTGTGTTCAAAGACTTCTTTCCTTTTTCGTCATTTCATCCAAGGTAGCCCCTTCTACGTATTTTTAAAACCTCTAAGTAGGTTGACCGTAGAGATCCACGTATTCTCATCACACACACCACCTAAATTCCAAAATGCACTTTTAAAAGTGAAACCCAGATGTCTTTTTTTGGAACATTTGGAAAAAAGACTTTATTAAAAAAAATAACTTACAAACTGAGAGAACACTCTGAAACATGACTGTTGATTTTGTGCAGTGTTGCAACCTAGACCAGTTTCACTTCTGAACGTAATTTTACAATACTATTCATGTCACAAACTGCACTACACAACAGTTTGCGTTCCATACCCCCGTGCTGGTATAAAGCACCACCCAGATATAAAACTATTGTAAATAAAACATTTCAGCCAAGACTGGCATATATTTATATATATTTATATATATATATTTATCATTTCAAAACAGCTAACAATTAATGTCATCCTTAGTCAACACTGAACTCAAGCTAACCTGGCAACTACAACACTCTGAATAGAAATCAGCATTATACACCTCCCAGACAATATTTAAAATATATTTAACTTTCAAATACACTTTATAAGGTATGCCAATAGTGTGAAAATAAAGTCTTAGAATTTAAATACAAATCACCATATAAAAAAAAATTTCAGGCAACTCAGAAAGTCCTATTTTACAGAAGTCCAGGTGAGCCTGTCCTGAAGCTGGATTTGACACGTGGCGCCAGCTGCCCAGCATCCTGTTAGTTAGCACGATACAAAACTGTCAGGCCGCAGGGGTGAGCGCCCACCGCGGCGGCACGGAAGAGAGAGAAAAATGCACCAGGACTCCCGCTCCCCTCTTCCAGCTACTCCAGCATCCAGACCGAAGCTGCTCTGCTTTACTCTTGAAAAGGATGCGGACCGATGACCTGTTAAAAACGAGCACGCGGGGCCTGGAGGTTCGGCAGGGAGGGTCATTTGGTGTTTTGCTCCAGTGCCGAGTACTCTGTCTCTGACACTCGGGAGGCATCGATGAGCTTGGTGAGCCCGGTCTTGGCCGAGTACTTAAAGATGAAGGCCTTCATCAGCTCGTACCTGTAGTTGCGGTTGATGAAGCTGTAAAGCACGGGGTTGACGCAGCAGTGCACCAGGGACAGACACTGCGTGACGTGCAGAGCCGTGAAGAGGAAATTCTCCAGCTGGCAGGTAAAGGGGATGTAGTGGAGGATTGAAAAGACATCCAGGAGGACCACCACGTGGTAGGGAAGCCAGCAGACAAGGAAGACCACCACGTAGGAGAAGATGATCTTCCGGCTGCTGTGCTTCTCTTGGTCGCCGGAGGCCGAGATGGCCCTGGCGAGAAGGAAGTAGAAGACGGCGATGACGGAGAAAGGAACGGCGAAGCCCAAGACCACGGAGACCAGCTCCATGCCGATCAGCCACTCCTTGACGCTGTGCTCCGGGTAGAAGGACCGGCAGTAGGTCTCGTTGTTGGAGGCCGATGTGACGGTCTTCAGGTAGTACGTGTCGGGCAGGGACACGCAGAAGGCGAGCAGCCACACCAGCACGCAGACGACGCGGCGCACGGTCTTCTTCCTGCCGCTGGAGGTGTTGGCGAAGTATGTGATGGAGAGGTAGCGGTCCACGCTCATGCACGCGAGAAAGAAGATGCTGCCGAAGAGGTTGATGGAGAAGACCAGGTGGGTGCCCTTGCACGTGAGCTCCCCCATGGGCCACTGGCTGTGCTGCACCAGGCTGACCACCCAGACGGGGATGGTGAGGACCACCCACAGGTCTGCGATGGCCAGGTTTAAGATGTAGCAGTGCGTGTCATAGCCCGTGGTCTTGGCCTGGATGTTCACCCAGACCACCACGGAGTTGGCCACCATGCCGATGACGAAGATGAAAATGTAAACGAAGCAGAGTGTGTAGAGCAGGACACTCTTGTTCGGCATGTTGGGGCAGAGCACCGTGTCCACGACGATGCACTCACTGCTGTTGCAAGGCCAGCTGATGTCGGAGAAATTCCCCTGCTCCGAGTAGTCGAAGAGATGCAGATCCATGGTTTCGAGGTGGGGGGGTGGTGGTGGGGGCGATCCAATGTCCTGCACAAAAGCGAACAGATGGAAAAGAAAAACTGCTTTATTAGGAAAATTTCAAGTTTCTGTCCAACTGCTTTTCCCATTTGCTTCCTGTGGCAGTTTGGTATTGTTTATGAATTCTAAAAATAGATATTGGATTGTGTTTGTAAACTGGTCTGTTCCTCTGGGCGTATTAGGTTGTATTAGACTCAGAGGTTTCACTTCTACTTTATTAAACCAAGTTTAGGGCTTTTCTTTGACCAGGTCATTAGGGCGACTCGGTTTGAGTCCCCGCCTCCAGCTAGGGATGCTCAATCACGGCCAGGGAAGTAAACACACGGAGAAGAACAGAGAGCTGAGCTTTTGATGCTGGAAGTTCACAGCTGGCCTTGCGGAGCGAGCAGAGCAGCTGAGCCTGGAAAGAGATGAGCCCTGGGGAGAGACGAGCCTTATGCCAGCCTACAGCTGAGACGGGAAGAAGCCGGGACCACGGGGCCTTAAGAGGGAAGAGGAAGGCTGAGCCCTCGCAGACGTCACCCGCCAACTCGTGTCAACATATGGCAACAGACTTTGCGTGAGAAAGTATCTCTTATGGTACCTTGAGTTGGGACTCTTTATGGCCTGGTGACTGTAAGCTTCTACCCCAAATAAATACCCTTTATAAAAGCCTGCAGGGTTCTGGTGCTTTGCATCACTCAGCACCCCTTTGGCTGACCAATACACCTCCCTAAACCGCCAAGCCCCCACCCATATGCTCAACTGTCTCCTTTTAGCTCTGTAGAGTCTTTGCAAAGAAAGAAAAAAAGAGAGAGAGAACAACCGAAATAGAACTCTGCAAAACAAAATAAAGCGCACCCAGAACCCAACCGAGTTCATGCAGTCCTCAGAGAGAGAAACAATGTTTGCTGTCCCGTCTTTCCAAGGCTGCGTGTGCTTATGGCATCATCAGCTAGCACTGCCCGGGGTATGAAATCCACACAGCACCGGGGCCAAAAAACTGTCAGGCAGCCCAAGGATGGGCTCCATTTCAGCAGGGGGCCTCAGAGCCATTTTATCTGCATCTCCAAAGAACCGCGGAGCTGGAGCCATCCATTCCATCCATTGTGTTTCAAGTGCCCCACCTTGCGGGCTCAACAAAGCATCTTCAATTTTCTTCCAAATCTGCACTGAAAACATGAGTAAGAGTGCTTTTTACCTTTCTACAAAATTCAAGAGTGAACCCAGACCTCAGCCGCCCTCAGTTTGCAGTAACGATGATCACTGAAAATACGGCGAGAATGTGGAGTGGCCTGTAGCTTGACCGTGCCCCCAGCCTGCAGGCTCTGGCTCTGCAGCGAGATCTTCAGCCTGAGGCAGCAGCGCAGCCGGCGCGGGCCTGCGTTTCCGTGACTTTATTTGTTCAACTGCTTCAAGAGCAACTTGTGCCAAGACCCGAAGCACAGAAATTACCACCTGCTGCCTTTCTGGAGGGGGCTGACGATTTTCCCAAGTGTTTTCCCTGCCAGCCTGATGCGTGGCCGACCGTCCATTGTCACCATTTCAATACCCGCTGAGAATTCAGCCACAAGGTGCTGCCTATCTGGAAATGATTTCTCCACAAAGAGACTGACTATGAGGCTAGCCGCCGTCTGGTGTGGCCGAGCTGTCCCCCAAAGGGGGACCTGAAGGCGCTCTTGGACACTGCCTGTGGTCAGCAGCTAACGTCCCCCAGCCTCCATTCTGGAGGCCCTAGAGCTACGGCGCCGGGCTGGCTGGGGGAGGAGGGTAAAAGATGAAAACCTGAGCTGGAGGGTGCACGCTGGAGTCTTCTAGGAGGGTCAGGTGACTGCTGATCCTTGCAATATTTCCGAGTTCACTTAAAGTGGCCTTCGGGGTGTGTCTGAGAACTCCCGGGAGGACAGGGTCACGTGCAGGTAGCAACACTGACAATGGAAAGACAGCCGGGAAAACATTCGAGCTTCTCTGGAACCTGGGGGCAGTTACTCGATGGCCCCGCGTGCAGGCTTCCTCGGCAGAGCAGCACCAGCTCACAGAATCATTTAGGAATTGAAGGGCCCAATGCAACCCAAACGTAGCAGCTGCTCAATAAACCCTTTACTCCCTCCACACCCCCTTCCCTGGCAGGGAATTAAGAGCTGTGGGGATTCTCCTGACAGTTTTTCCCCTGTCGCAATAAAAAAGCCTCCTCTCGCTTCATTCTTGTCCCACAATTGAAACGGATTCTCAGTGGCCAAGACAGTAACCTATCCCCTCAGCGGAGGGGGATTCACGAGCTGACACCAAGACGGGCAGTTTGATTCGCTCCTCCTTCAGGACAGCACCACCAGAACCCCTGGGAAGCTGCCTGCCCCAAATTCCAGCAGATGACCCACCCTGGCGTCCCCTTACACGCAGGCTGTCTGCCAGCTCCTGGGCCAGCCCTCTTCAGGAGCTTTAAACAGCGACCTCGCCAGACCTCAGGGCCTCACTGCTGGCGCAGCACGCTGGATCTCCCGCCACGGCCACGTCCTCTGCCCGCTGGGACAGCCTTCCGTGGAGGGAGCCACTGCAGTCCCCGCTGCTCAGAGCCATCCCACCAGGAGAAAGCCACCAGGTCACCGCGGACTTGGGCGCAGGAGGCTCCCTCTGAGGCTTAAGCCAAATAGACTTCTTAAAGTCAGAGACCTTGGGACACAGCGGCTTAAGATGCTGCTCGGCAGAAAATAAAGGGTCCCCAAAGGATCACTCAGTGCGGGCGAGGCTGCAGACAACTCCTAGGAGAAGCTGGGGCTCCCTGACCCCGAACTGGCCTCAGGGATGACAGCAATCCCAGACCGAGTCTCGGCCCCCTCCCCTTTGTCCCCTAAGCCGCCAAGAGCAAAGCGGCAGCATTTGCCTCTCCCTTCCTGCACAGTTCCAATGCAGCGACCCGTTTTTCCTCCCAGTTCCTTAAGATAAAGCACTCTGCATTGCAATGTGGCTTAGTTTCACACACATGATCTCATCTGACCCCAGAGCCCCCAGAGAACACAGGAGCACAGACCCAGGACCAGCCCCCGAGGGCAGAGGTGGAGCTGGGACCAGAAACCGGCTCTCTGGCGCCTGCTCCCCTTCCTTGGGCCCCACTGGCACAGCCCAGCAAAGACGGCCAGAAACGGCCATAAATCCTGGACGCTGGGCCGTTCGCAGAGGCAGGGAAGAAAGCAATGACCCAGAGTCTCACCTCTTCCTTCAGCCCCTGGTGACGGTCTGCTCAGGCCATTTAGCACAGATGTACCCAAGCAAGGGGCAGGACCCGAGAACGGGGAGATGCCTGCTTCCCGTGCCTCGTCCCTCCGGGAAATCGTGGGTCCCTCCACTCTTCCTGTGAAACAGGCCGTCCTGCACGCGCGTTCCTGGGGTACTGCCCGCCTTCAGGCTTCTCAGAGCCCACAGCAGCGGTGCAGACGGGCTCAGGGACCCCGATCCAGCCCGTGAGTTCCTGCCTCTGCCCTCTGGGCAAGGAAGCCTGGACTGAGTCATTGCTGGGCCTCTGGGCCAGAACATCGGTTACGGGACAGTCGCCCAACCACGACCCCAGGGGCCACTGCGGGAATCTTTCAGCAGGGCTGTGGGTGTTGCTGCCCAGCGAGGCTCCAGGGGAAGAAGGCAGAGGCTGGGAGGCTCCTGGCTGCACGCTGCCCTCCAGTCATCAATCACCCATCACTGATCAATCATCACTGATCAATCACCAATCACTGGTCGTCGCTCGGCCCCAGAGTGCAGGCAGCACACACCCAGCTGGCCAGGAGATGGGGCCCACGCGGAGGCCCACGCCTCCACCGCCCACCTCCTTCTGGGGGGCCTGAATGGGCCTCTCCCTCCCACCGCAGGAGGCTCCAGTGGTCAAAGGCAGGCAGGCGAGCGGGGAGAGAGCGGAGATTAAACCAACAGCGGAGTAATCAGATCCTCCCCAGATTTAAATGGGAGGTAAAGAAAAGGGGGGGTGCGCCAAACAATAGCTTAACCTTTTGTCATTATGGAATTTTTCGTGCATTAGGCTTTGGAAACAAACAAGGGCTTTTTCCAGAAAAGAACACATTATCTGACAAAGACGCCGCCGTATTCAAAATGGGAAACTGCCATGTTCCACTGAACACAATCTGCACCGCAAGCCCTGTCTGGGAGGTGTGGGGCCCTTTCACTGTGTTACACTGAGGGTGAGTCCTACTGCTGGAGTCAAGAATCTCCTAAACTACCTGCTCAGATTTTAACGAGGGACCCTCTCCGAGGCCCTGATAGGAAGAAAGTCCTAAGAAGGCAAACCGTGAAATGTCTACCCGGGACCGGGTTTCCATCCGCCTGGTGACAAAGCTCCCAGCAAAAATCTGAAGGTGGAGGGAGCGAGGGGGCCCCACTCTAATGAACTCCCCCAGTGCCCTGCACAGGAATCTCAGCTCTAAAGGAAAAGCAGGGAATGACCTCATCGAACACAAAAGAGCTGATTGCATTCCGTGCAAATTAGGATCTGGGCTGGCCTCAGTGCTATATATACAGATATACAAGTGTGTGTATACAGAGCCTCTCAGCCAGTGCTGGGAAGCGGGGATGGCTGGAAAGCACACCAGGTCCTAAGGAGACTCCTTTATCCCCTTAGACAGGTCACCCCTGCTGGAATAAGCCAGCGATTCTGTCCCTGGAGGCTTGAGGCCAGAGCTGAGGTTGTAAGGCATCTGCACCAAAGGATTCCAGATGGAAGGAAAAAGAGGTTTAGAAATAAAAGATTTTTCCAGTTTTATGATTTGACAGTTCAAAAATTTCTCCTCTTGAAATATTCACAGGTGCCCCAAAGGTGTACGTACACAGGAAGATATATTGAAGCATTACTTATACTAGGTAAAACTGGAAACGACATAAATGTCTGTCAGTAGAGAATGGTTGGATAAAGCATGGTAGATCCATGTCTGGAATATGACATAGCTGTAAAGAGAGAGAGACCTACTTTTATGGATATGCTTTTAAATATGCATGCAAATATAACCTAATCACATTTATTAAAAAAAAAAAAAGCTAGATTATTTTATATGTAAATATATGTGCATAAAGGCATAGAAAAACATCTGCAGTATTTACAAAACTTTGTACCAGAAAGTGGGATGGGGACAAAGGGAGAACTATAGTTTTTGCTCCATGTGCCCCTGTGGCATTTGAAATGTGACGCTGAGAATTACGTAAACTTCTAAACCAGCTGGAATTGAGGGACGAATGAGCCACAAAAAAGTAAAAACGGTTCATGCTCCATTTTTCTGGACCCAGGACAAAAGTCCTTGAACATCACTTTTCACGGCCTTTTCCCGACCACATGCTGTTTGGTCTCATTTACTCCTTTCCCCAGGGACCACCTTCCCTGGCCACCTGGTAGATATCTGCACACGCAGCATCACACATCCTCACTCCAGGGAATGAATCCGCCTCCGGACAGCTGGCGGCGGGCACAGCCCCAGCACGGCCCTCCCCACCGGCCTGGTCTGTAAAGGACTACGCGAGGCTCGCTTTCTTTCTCAAATGGCGGGATCCCTCCTCTTTGTCAATCGAGGGCTTTTCTTGGAGATGCGACTCTCATTTCTGAGCTTTATTATTCATCACCCCAGTATCCTTGACGACAACCCAGCTGCAGCAAGAGCCCTGCAGTACTTAGCTGCATCCAAATGGTTTGCTGAGCTCACCCGGCGGGTGGGGCTGGCCCCAAAGCCAGAATTAGACATCTCCAAGCTTAAAGTCTTGGAGGGGCGGTGGTTTGGGCTGCAGTAAACAGTGCTCCTTACACTGGCAAAAAAAAAAAACATCACTCCATCCCCGAAAGAGTGGTCAGTTCCTACGAGGGACTGGCAAATATTCGGGTATCTGCCTAGGGTCAAAACCACCTTCACCGTGTCTGCAATTTCTGCTTACATGTGAGGAAGACTCTCCCAGCGGATCCCCCTTGCCGCTCTCCTCCCAAATAAAGCGTCCCTCTAGTCCCTTCCTCTTCACAGCCCATGCTCTGCCGCTCCCTTCTGCATCTCCACTCTCTATTCCTGGGAGCTGTTTACCTGGCCCCTCCCTCACTCGCTTCCTCGTCAATCCCCCCGCCCCCACCTTGTCTTACACATTTTGGTGTAGCCACAGCAAGTAAAGAGTAGGTGTTCAATAAATAAATGGCTGGCTGGACTCCCCTGGCACCAGTGATAGGAGGAGGCACTGGAAATGGGAGTCCAGACAGTCTTTTCTGGAATCCGCACTGAGCTGGGAGAAATTCCACCCCTTTTCCTTCCCCACATGGTGATGGGGTCTCTTCTGTGTGGGGGCAACAACCCAGGCCAGGGAGGCAGGAAGCCGAGCAGCCTTGGGACACAGAGGGGAGGTGGTGGTGCCCGCCAGCTTCTGCTGTCACGGCCACTTCCAGGAGAAGGGGTGAGTGGGTCAGGGGTGTTCCCAGCGGGCACTGCCATGCAGTCCGCGTCTCGCAGCTCGGCTGAGCCGAAGACTCCACGAAGGAGTGCTGGAGATAAGAGCAGAGCCTCAGAGGGGCGAGGAGGTTAGGCCGGGACCCAAGACCCAAGAAAGGCACCTGGGGCCCAGAAGGCTCTTGAGAATGGAAGGGACATGGCACAGAAGACTCGTAGAGGGTGGGAGGGACACGGCGCAGCAGGCCCGCAGAGGGTGGGAGGGACACGGCGCAGCAGGCCCGCAGAGGGTGGGAGGGACACGGCGCAG
>JAQZBX010094459.1:0-12025 GCA_029593785.1 Cabassous unicinctus | reverse complement strand
CCCCCCCCCCCCCCCGCAGGGGAAGACTGTAGATGAAACATGGCTGTATTGCATCTCTATAGATAGAGGCAGGATTCATTAAATTACTTACATAGTTACATCAATTAGTTTATTTTTTTACATTTCTATAAATTTATTTTAAGTCATGCTAAAATAAAGTATTTCCTGAAAATAATACTCCTTAGATTATAGAATCAATCCAAATATTTCCTGTCATGAATGAATAAATAGTAAATAGTTGTAGAGGGTTTTTGTTTGTTTTGTTTGTTTGTTTTAGGAGGTACCGGGGTTTTGAACCCAGGCCCTCGTACATGGGAAGCAGGCACTCAACCACTGAGCTACAGCCGCTCCCCAATGAGAGATGGGTTTTTTTGTTTGTTTTGCTTGCTTGTTTGTTTTTAGGAGGTACCAGGGATGGAACTCGGGACCTGATACATGGGAAACAGGCACTCAACCACGGGAGCTACATCCACTCCCCCATGGTGGGTTTTTTCCAGTAAATTTAAATACAGCAGAAGTACAATAATAAGTACTTAAGTTGCTCAATAAAGTCTTGTTGAATTGGACTAAAATAAAAAACAGTAAAGGTAAATTTATTTAAAAAATTATTTTGCCTAATATAAACTTCATCATTTTCTAAAATCCAGAAAGGGTATAATTGTAATGGTAACACCTAAGAGCACATTTTCCCGTAAAAGTAATTAATGCTCTCTGTTTTAGGAACTGGAACGAGCATGGAGAGAGTATGAGAAGTTAGAATATGATGTAACGGTTACCAGGAACCAGATGCAAGAGCAGCTAGATCTGCTTGGTGAAGTTCAGGTATGAAGTGTAATGTTTTTGCATTGTTTTGACTGTTTTTTTCCCCTTGTGATTTTTTTCATTGTGATAACATATTTATAACAAAGTATGCCATTTTAGCCACATTTACATGTATAATTCAGTGGCATTAATTCCTTTTACAATGTTGTGCTGCCATCACCACCTTCCACTACTAAAACTTTTTCATCATCCAAAACAGAAACTTTGTATCTATTAAGCAATAACATCCCATGCCACCTTTTCCACCTGAACCCCTAGTAACCTCTAATCTACTTTATGTCTCCATGAATTTGCTTATTCTAAATATTTCATGTAAGTGTAATCACATTGTTTGTCCTTTTCATGTCTGGCTTTTTCTACTCTGCATGTTTTCAAGGTTTATCCATGTTGTCACATGTATCGGAACTTCATTGGTTTTTATGCTGAATTGTATTCTATTATCTGCGTATACCACCTTTTGTTTATTCGTTCATCTTTAGATGGACACGGGTTGTTTCCACCTTGTTGTAACAGGTTTTGATTGATACTATACCCACCATGTTAAATTCGTGCATACCCTTAAAATTGTTTTCATTACTCTGGCTAGCTCAGTTGTGCCTTTGAATTCTTTCAATGATAGGAATCTTAGGTCTTACAAAGTAGCCCTTCTCCTCATGTTTACAAGTTCTTTATTATATTGGGCATGTGGTGAGCCCTGGGGTCTTCTCCCCTGGCTAACCATCTCAGCTCTGTTAGCAGTTCCTATAGGAATATGGCTTCATATTCCTTCATAAGTCCATCTCTGTCATTTGGAATTGAGGTGTTGAATTGTATGAACTTATCAAATAATGATAATTTTATCCTTTTTATAACATTTATTTTAATCCATTCTGTATTAAAAGAATATGGTCAACAGGAAGATCAAGCTCCAGATGTTAGTTTGCTTACCTGTGCAATGAAAATAATACCTGCCTTAATGTATGAGGAATGGAAATAATATATGTTTGAAAAAATAATAAAAGGTACTTAATAAAAAAGAGAAAGGAAAAACAAACCCAAAAAAGGCATTTAAATGCTTATGACCCTATGTAAATTTAGTCATCTTCATTGGAAACTCTGTGTATTCAACAGACAAATCAGTAGAATGGATAAAAGGTCAGTAAGCTTGACTTATAAAAGATCAATTATTCTCTCCCTGTTTTGTCCAATATAGTAGCCACCAGGCAGTTGAGCACTTGAAATGGGGCTCTTGTGAGTCAGGAACTGAATTTTTATTGTACTTAATTTTAATTATATAATTTAAATAGTGGAAACGGATGTGGCTTAAGCAGTTGAGCTCCCGCCTACCACATGGTTCCTGGTGCCTCCTGGAGAAGACGAGCAAGACAGCAAGCTGGTGTGATGGGCAGGCGCAACAAGATGATGCAACAAGGAGACAAAAAGAAGAAAGACAATGAGAGACACAACAAAGCAGGGATCTGAGGTGGTTCAAGTAAATTGAGCACCTTTCTCCCACATGGGAGGTCCCTGGTTCAGTTTCCGGTGTCTCTTAAAGAGAAGATGAGCAGACACAGAGAGCAGAGAGCGAGTGCAGACAACGGGGGCGGGGGGGAATAAGTAAATAAAATAAATCTTTAAAAACATAATAAGAATTTAAATAGCCACATGAGACCATGACTTCCATTGGGTACTATAGTTACATTATCAATAATCAACTACAAAAAAAAGATACTAAATTACACAGATAAAATTTAAGAAGGAAAAAAAAAAACAATAAAAAAAAAATTTAAGGTAAGGTTTAAGGCAGGAGTTGGCAGATTTGTTTTGTAAAAGACCAGATGATAAATATTTTAGGCATTGCAGGCACATATGCTCTGTCACGTATTTTTGTTTTGCTTTTTGTGTTTGCTTTATCAATCCCTTAATACTGTGAAATCTAACTTAACAAAAAATGTTCATCATGAAAATGTATTTATAATACATAGAAGAAACCTAAATAAATGGAGGGATATAAGCTAAATAAATGGAGGCATACCATGTTCATGGATGATTTAACATTATCAAGATGAAAATTCTTCCATAAAGTGCAATTCCATTCCAACCAAATTTCCAGCAGAGTTTTCTAAAGAAATTGCCAAAATGGTTCTAATATTTATAAGGTTTAATAAAGACCCACAAGTAGTTAAGACATTTTGATATAGTCTATAAGATGTAGCATTATACATATGACCTTCCAACACTTACCTAATCACTCTATGCCTCAGTTTCCTCTGTTGTAAAATGAAGATAATAATTGTACCTGCCCCTAGTGGGTTTATGATGTGGATTCAGTGTACTGATATTTTTGAAGTACATCTATGGTCACTTGATTATTTTTTTTTTTATTTTTTTTTTTTTTTTTTTTTTTTTTAAGATTTATTATTTAATTGTATTTTTTATGCCCCCCTTGCTGCTTGTGCTCGCTGCGCCCATTTTGCTTTTTTGCGTTTTTTTCTGTCTTCTCTCCTTTTGCTGGGTCATCTCTCTGTACCACCTCACGGTGCTGCGCTGGCCTTCAGCCCGTCGTGCCCCGCGGGCAGGCTTGCCTTCACCAGGAGGCCCCAGGAATCGAACCCGGGGCCTCCCATATGGTAAATGGGAGCCCAACCAACTGAGCCACAGCCACTTCCCATCACTTGATTTTTGACAAGGGTCCCAAGTCCAGTCAATGGGGAAAAAAAAAAAAGAATCTCTTCTCCAAATGATACTGGGAAAATTAGATGTCCACTTGCCAAAAAAAATGATAGTAGACCTCCCCACACCTCACATCACATATAAAATTTAACTCAGACTGGATCAAATATCTAAATACAAGAATTAGGGAAGCGGATGTGGCTCAGTTGATTGGGCTCCCATCTACCATATGGGAAACCATTCCCAGGGCCTCCTGGTGAGGGCAAGCTGGCCTGCACCACAGAGAGCTGATTGCCCACGCCTGTGGAGAGCTGGTGCAGCAAGATGATGCAACACAGGGAGACAAGCAGACACAGAAGAGCGCACAGCAAATGGACACAGAGAGCAGACAGCGAGCACAGGCAGCAAGGGGGGGTGATAAATAAATAAAAGAATTAAACCTATAAACTTCTAGAAGAGAAAAATAGAGAAACATCTTCAGGACCTTGTATTAAGCAGTGGTTTCTTAGACTACAACAAAAGCACAAGCAACAAAAGGGAAAAACAGGTAAATGAGACTTCATCAAAATTTAGCACTTTGTTTATCAAAGGACTTCACCTTGGAAGTAAAAAGACAACTTACAGAATGGGAGAATATTTGGAAACCGTATATCTAGTAAGGGTTTACTTTCCAGAATATATATATTTTTAAAACTGCTACAATTCAATAACAAAGGTACAAACAACTATTAAAAAATGGACCAAGGACTTGAATAGACATTTCTCCAAAGAAGATCTACAAATGACCAATAAGCATATGTAAGATGCTCAGCATTATTAACCATCAGGGAAATGCAAATGAAAACCATGATGAGATACCATCTCACACCCACTAGAATGGCTACCGTTTGACAAATGGAGAACAAGTGCTAGAGGATGTGGAGAAATAGGAACCCTCATACCTTGTTGGTGGGATGTAAAATGGTGCAGCCAATGTGGAGAATACTTTGTCAGTTCCTCAGAAAGTTAAGTATAGAGTTACCGTATAACCCAGCAACCCACTTATAGCGTGTATCCAGAATAATTGAAAGCAGGGACTTGGACAGATATTTTCATACCAGTGTTCATAGTGGCATTATTCACAATTTCCAAAAAGTGGAAGCAACCCAAGTGTCCATCTACAGATGAGTGGATAAACAAAGTGTGGTACATACATACAATGGAATATTATTCAGCCGTAAAAAGGAATGAAGTTCTGATACATATTACAATATCAGTAAACCTTGAAAATATCATGTTGAGTGAAATAAGACAGATATGAAAGGGTAAATATTGTATTATCTTACTTATATGAAATAATTAGAACATGTAAATGAACAGAGTCAAAAATTAGAATACACATTACCAGGGGTAGGATAGGGGATGGGAGTTAATGCTCAATTGGTAAAGAATTTCTCTTTGGGATGATGGAAAAGTTTGGTAATGGATGGTGGTGATGGTAGCACAACATTGTGAATGTAATTAACACCACTGAATTGTGTACTTGAAAGTGCCGGAAATGATAACTTTTAGCTTGTATATATGTTACCAGAATAGAACTCTACCACACAAAGAGTGAACCCTATTGTAAATTATTGGCTATAGTTAAAAATGTTCTTATAATAATAATGTTTCGTCAAATGTAGAAAACGTACCACACTAATGCAAAATTTAAACGGCAGAGAAAGTGGGGGAGGAGGAGTATATGGGAACTCTACTGCATGATTTCTCTGTAAACTTCCAACTGCACTAATGAAAAAAATAGCTAGTTTTTAAAAATTGAAAACATGGTAGAGTTCAGAATAGACCATCGGGTTAGAATAGAGACCTCGGCAGGGATAGCTCAAGGGTAGAGCATTTTGACCACAGAATGGAGTGCTCAGCAGCAGACGATGACTATGCGGTTGCTTGGTATGTTGTGTTATAGGTAGCACCAGTAATCAGTAAGGGAAAGATGGATTATTAATAGGTAATATTAGAAAAACAGGCTCACTGCATTGATCCCTAGCTCATAGCGTGTAGGAAGGTGAGCTCCAGAAGTGTTGAAGACCTAAACATGGACAGTAAAACTATAAAACTTATAGCAGAAAATGTAAAGTGGGGATGGACTTTTCTACCAAGACCCAAAAAATACTGTCCACAAAGAAAAATTGTTCAAATATTGGACTCTATCAAAATTAAATTTTTTCCCTTCAATGCAGACAACATAGACAAGGTTAATGGATGGCATACCAAGAAAAGGTATCTTTGACCTCTGTAATTCAGGTTTATTATCTAGATTTGCAAGAACTTTTCCCTTTTTTTTATTTTTTTTTCCAGGAGGTACTGGGTATTGAACTGAGGACCTCGTACATGGGAAGCAGGCGCTCAACCACTGAGCTGCAGCCGCTCCCTAAGAACCTTTCCTTTTTTACTTGGAGAAACAGTCCGTAGAAAACGGATAAAAATTATGAGTAGTTAACTCATCAAGCAGAAAACTCAAATTGTTAACAGGTGTTAAAGTTCTAGGTTTTCATTGTACACCTTTGAGATTTGCAAATGGGAAATGTTACATAGTAGTGCTTATTGAGGCCATAGTAGTGCATAGTCTCTAGGCTTTTAGACTTGGAAACCATACTTCTATCCCCTTTGAGGACTTTTTAGCTTATTGATGAAATATTGATTATATTTCTAATGTCTAGTTACCGAAACTGATATTCAGCGAAAACAAAAACACTAGGTAATTTGACCATTTTTAAATTTCATTCCCTATTTATGAAATTTTTTATCGATTTTCTAAAATGGCATTTATTGTTATCCAAACTATTTATCAGTAAGAATCATCGAGTTCTATTACAATCTAACAGAAAATTAGTATGATATTATTTCTCCTTTTGTTGAGGTATTTAACCTAAAGACATGATACAGTTATTAAAAGTAAGAAAGCAAATATAACTTAGAATAGAATAAAAATGACAGTGATAAATTTGGATTCCAAAATTGAAAATTTATCCTGCAGATACATTTATTTAACTCTCTTTTAGTAAAAATTCTTAAATATATTTTGTTGGCTTTTTTCTTTTTTGGCATTTCCCTTTATATTCTAGAACATAGGAAGCTAGTGTACTTTCCATTTCTTCTTTTCTTTTTGCTTTCTATCTAATTTGAGGTTTGTGAGTTTTTCTGTTTTGTGTTTGTTTTTGTTATCCATTTTTAGTACCTTCGATCAGTATGTCTTTCTGAGATCATAAATAATACAAGACAAAGTTTGCTTAAGAGTTGATCCTTGAATTAGCCATTGGAAATATGTGAAATATTACATTTAGGTCTGGAAAATTAAATTTTTCCTTTATCTTTTATCTTTGCCACTTAAGTTGCAAAATTGGAAGAATCACATAGATCATATTAAATATTTTCAAGGGGAGCTGATGTAGTTCAAGTGTTTGAGTGCCTGCTTCCCATGTATGAGGTCCCAGGTTCATTGCCCAGTACCTCTTAAAAACAAATGAAAAAAAGAATTCTCATTGGGGAACAGATATAGTTCAGCAGTTGAGCACCTGCTTCCCATGTGTGAGGTCCTGGGTTCAATCCCCGGTACCTCCTAAAAAATGGAAAGAAAATTTTTTTTCAAAACCCAATCCATTACAATTAGAATTCTGGTTTTTTAAAAAACATATTTAATTAGTAAAATTCATACCTTTAATATAATGATTTTTCCTCTATGTGGTCTTCCTGTTTTCACTGATAAGACTGAGTCAGCAGGAATTCAGCGTGCACAGATTCAGAAAGAACTTTGGAGGATTCAAGATGTTGTGGAAGGGCTGAGTAAACACAAACAGCAAAGAGGCACAACAGAAACAGGTAAATTAGCGTTGCATTTTATTCCATGCTATTTGACCACTATATTTTATCTAAATAGAATGTCACATATAATTGGGTTTCTTTTGTTATTTTAATGGATTTCTTGACAGTAGAAAGCAGGCACTCTCCATAACATTGTCAGTCCACAAGACAAGTAAAAAGCAAAGCCCTCCCAACCTTACCACACAAAATAACCTCTATTTTGTGTGTACAATTATAAACCTACGCAGTATTTTGGTTTTAAAAGTATTCCTTACAACAAAAAATAGCGTACTATACCTATTTTTCCATAAATTCTTTTTCCCCTTAATATAATATGTTAATAGCTGCCTAAGAACCCATTGTATGGATAATTTTATCTGTTCCTGTGTTGATGGGCATGTGTTTCTATTTTTTTTTGCTGTCAGAAGCCACGCTTGAATGAGCACACACATGTTCGTACTTAATGGATTCCAAGATGGGAATTTGCTAACACACATTTTCCATTTTGATAGGTACAGCCAAATTGCTCTCCTAAGAGATTATATCAAATTACACTTACACCAATAATGTTTGAGAAAACCCATTTCCCCATTTTCTTGTTAAACTGAATATTTTAATTTGTATTTTATAATGTAAATGGCTTCACATTCTGAAAACATTAACAAGTGAAGGATTAGAAACTGAAGGCTTCTCTTAAATAAGTGAAATGAAATTATTCTCTTTAATTTGTATATTTAAAGAGATGTGTTTTGTACAAGTTATATTTTTATACTTTTTTAATAGGTATGGCAGGATTAAAACCTGTCTCAACAGTTAAGTACAAAAATGAGGTAAGTTTGAATTGTTTTTCTAACTATAAAGTAATGACTTTTAAAGTTTAAAACATGAGTTAGAAGAAATTAAGTTTTCTCTAATCTTATACCAAAAAAAAATTTTTTTTAATACATCTATTCAAGAGTTGTTATCTTAATCTTGAAATTTCATTGGTTCAGTAATTTGGTAATTGTAACACCTGATTTTTCTTTCCTTAATGCCAAAGAAATTGAATCACCACTTTTCATCTGTGTTAAGACTTTAATATTGTCATTCTTTTTAAAATCTAAGTAATTTGAATATTGTATCATTGTTTCTTATGCCGCGTAAATTTTGTAGATTGATTGATAGATAAGTCGGCTGTGTGTCATGCATAGCATAAAGAAATCGTAGCTGCAAAGGGATACTGTCAACCTAATTGAAAGGATCTGTGGTAATGAATTTTACATAAAAGTCAAAGAGAAATCCTCTTTTTTTTTTCCTTAAAAAATGAGGGGGAGAAAGTAAAATTTTTAAATTAATTATTTCCTTTTATTTTTAAAATGAAGTATAATAGTTTCATGCAATAATCTGTTTGATGTTGAGCTTCAGCGTAAGGCTAACCTATGTATTATAGAAGGAATTAGACACTACCGTATTTAAAACCCAGTTATTGGCTATTGTAAAATATTTTTTATTTTACTTTTCAATATGAGACTTTTGACTTGACAGTGTCCTTTTAATTATCTTAAAGTTAATTTAAGTTAATTTACCATTGAAAATTTTAGATACACTTAATTCAATATGCTTATCTAAATAAGGTAACTATTCTACAATCTTTAGGAAGAGGAAGTAGTCCCACCTCGTCCTCCACTTCCTCGGTCCTATGACTTTACAGAGCAGCCTCCCATTATCCCCCCTCTGCCCAGTGATAGCAGCTCCTTGCTCTGTTATAGCAGGGGCCCCGTGCATCTGCCTGAAGAGAAGAAGATCCACCAAGCTCAAGGATATCCAAGAAATGGATCTCACTGTGTAAGTGGCTAGAATGGCCACAGAACAATCAATCATACGTGCCCTCTCATTTTTTAAAATTATTTTATTTTACAATCAGACTTTCTTATTATAACCGCATTTTTCTTAGCAAAACCCCGCTTTTAGCCAATGCTTTTTTTTTTCTTTATGTCTAACTTTATCATTTGTGTTTTTCCTGTTTTGGTTTTACCATTCTCATTTGTTTAAATATTTTCAGAATTGTGGTTAACTTTATTTTTCACGTTGAAGAAGCCATATTTTAAATATGCCATTTTAAGATTTTAGAGGCAAAGTCATGGCTGTGTATCAGAAAGAAGTAAGAAAGTACAAGATTGTTACTAAGAAACGAGGTGGCTGGGATGTGGGCAGTTAGTCTGGGAAGACTGTGGGAGGGTGTGGACACGACCAGTGATGCGCTTTGTCACTGGAAGTTGGAGCCCCGAGCACGGGGGCTAAGCAAGTAGATGAATACAGTGTTCCCAGCTGAATTCTCTCGACTTGATGTAACTGTCTTTACACCTCGGTTATGCTGTGATAGAAACGTTCTAATGACTTTCTCCGTAAGAGAAACATTCTTAGTTTTGAACTTTTTAAAAGTTTCACTAGTTAGAAATCTTTCAAAAATCTTTTTTTCCCCTACCTTAGCTATGACATATAGCTGACTGTGGGGCTTTTTATCTTCAGAGTTTGATCTATATCTATAGAAGTAACTATTTTAAAAGAACGTTTTTGCAGTTTTGTTGTTGTTGTTGTTGTTTGTAATTACGTATCTTCCTTTCAAGGGTCCAGATTATAGACTCTACAAGAGTGAACCAGAATTAACAACAGTTGCAGAGGTTGATGAATCTAATGGAGAAGAAAAATCAGAACCTGTTTCAGAGTTGGAAACTTCAGTTGTTAAAGGTCAGGTTTTAGGGTTTGTTTCATCTACTGTGATTTTCAGACATTTTTATCCATAAATTTATTTTATATGTTGTTACAACACAACTCCTGAAGGGCACAAGTTGGTGAAGCTGCAAGGGCAAAGAACACACCTGGCATTTAGTCAGGCATAAGCTTTATTGGGACTGGTGGCCGGTCAAAGAATGAATGAAGTTAGCCTTCTGCAAGAGACAGGAAAAATGGGGGGTGATATAAGGGGTCTCAAAACAAGAACATTCCATAGGGTATGGGAACAGAGTTTCTGCTAGGGTCACGTGAAGCGTCCACGTGGGGTGTGGTGATGTTTTCACTCCATTCCTAGGAAGGACGTTTACTGCTTTGGAAAGATTATAGTTTAAGATTCCATCTGTCATTATCTTCCCTCTGGGGAGGGTTGCTAGCCTTCAGCTTATGGCTAGGTCACACAGGCGGCTGGCCATGTGCTGGGTCCCCACATATTCTGACCTGATACAGGTATAAGTTCACAATCCCTTGTCTGAAACCTTTACAACCTGATGAGTTTCTCAATAAAAATTTTTGGATTTTAGAAAGATAGCATGGCCCAGAAACTATACGAAACATGTCCTGTTGGCTAGGAATGAGGCAGAATGCCCTCTTAAAATACATTAGTGGGAAACGGATGTGGCTCAAATGATTGGACTCCCATCTACCGTGTAGGAGGTCCAGGGTTCAATTCCCGGGGCCTCCTGGTGAAGGCAAGCTGGCCCTAGCGGAGGGCTGGCCCACGCTGAGTGCTGGACCATGCAGAGAGCTGGTGCAGCAAGATGACACAACAAAAAGAGACACAGAGAGACAATAAGAGACGCATGAGGTGAGCTAAGGTGGCGCGGGAGATTGAGCATCTCTCTGCCACTCCAGAAGGTCCCAGGATTGGTTCCTGGTGCCGCCTAAAGAGAAGACAAGCGCAGACACAGAAGAGCACACAGAGAGCAGACAGCGAGCCCAAAACAATGGGGAGAGGGGGAATAAAAAACTTCAGTATTTTTAGAATACTCTCTCTAAGTAGATTAAATAGACTATAAAAAGCTTCATATCACTTGAGGTTAAGTTTTGCTGAGAAATAAGTTACGCCAAACTTTTTTTTTGGTAGCATAAGATAAAATTTCCCATTTTAAGTGTACAATTCAGTGGTATTAATTACGTTCACAATGTAGTGCTACCATCACCACCATCTATTATTAAAACTTTGTCATTATCCAAATAGGAACTCTTTAAATATAGCTTAATAGGTAATATTTGCTTAATAAGTCCCCATTCACCACTCTCCCTGGCCCCTGGTAATCTCTAATCTACTTTCTATTCTATACCTATAAAAAGTTTGAATTTTCAGAGGGATTTTTTTTCTATTTCAAAATTGTCCGTAAGGAATTAAGGACATAAATTCCATAAAATAATAAAATTTGCAATCTGATCTTTTCTTCTTTAAATGCTAGTCATTTTCAAAAAGTCAGTGTCGTGAACAAAAATGATTAGATAGAACACTGTTCTACATTTAAAAGATAGATGGGACCCAGTGTAGTGCAGTGCTTGAACCTGGTGGAGTAGATCATGGTTTAAAAGAAAGGCTTTGAAGTACATTCTTGGGACAATTACAGATGTTTGAGTATGTTCTAGATATGAGATAATAGTAGGGGTGATCATGGTATTGGGGTTATATAAGAGAATGCATTATGTAAATTCTGAAACTCTTAAAGAAAATGTGTATGCAACTTACTTTAAAATGGTTCCCCCAAAAAAGTAAGGGGCGTGTGTGTGTATTTGTGCTGTATGTGCTGTGTGCAGAGCACGTGAATGGATGCAGAGGTGAAGCAAATATGGCAGCATGTAAAGGTTTTCAGAAAAATACGCTGATCATAACCCACCGGAATGATTTTAGAACCTGTGCACGGTCATAAAGTAAACATTTTGTGTTAATGCCACATATCTTTTTTTTTTTTTTTTTTTA